>JAQQPU010010455.1:0-29090 GCA_029168905.1 Artemia sp. Kazakhstan ARC1039 | reverse complement strand
CAAGGAATGTAAGTTATGCCCTGGGGGCATATAAGGTTTTTATAGAACTTGTGGTCATAGAAACTTCAAAAAGAGCTCATTCGATTCGAAATTGGAATGGCTAGTGCCCTTTTTAATAGTCGAAAGTGATTGGAAGGCAACTAAAACTTCTTCCACAACCACCAATTCCCAAAACACATCAAATCAAAACTTTGAGCCATTTTCTTCCAACCAGTTTAAAGTTCAGGAAATTATACCTTTGTGCAGGACACTCCCACCGCAGTCTTCAGGGCAAGGGTTCTAAGTTATGCTCTGGGGGCAAATAAGTTTTTATTGAAAACTTTGTTATAGAAACTTGAAAAAGGGCTCATTTGATTGGAAATCAAAGGTCTAGTGCTCTTTTTAATAGTCAAAAGTGATTTGAGGGCAACTAATCCCCCTCTCATGCCGTCCTTTTCCCCAAATACATCCATTCAAAACTCTTAGATAGCCATTATGTTCAGCGTAGTAGATTTCCAGATAGAAATTATGTTTTTGAGGAGGACACTCCCCAACAGCCTTCAGGGCAAGGGTTGTAAGTTATGCCCTGTGGACAATTAAAGTTTTTATAGACCACGGTGTCGTAGACTCTTCAAAAAGAGCTCATTCGATTGGAAATTGAAATGGCTAGTAGCTTTTTTAAAAGTCAAAAGTTATTGGAAGGCAACAAACACTCCTTCCACGCTCACCATTTCTCCTAACACATTCAATCAAATTTTAAGATAGCAATTTTGTTCCTCGCAGTTTAAAGGCCAGGACATTATAGGGACGTTCAGGGGCTTTAAAAGGAACACCTCTATCTCCTGATGCACAAAAGATAAGGATCTTTTCTGTAAACCAAAGGAAGGGAAACTTTATAACTCAAAATGGAACCACGGGAGCCCTCACTGCTCCACGCTTTCAAGATCAATGCTCAGACTAGGGTTCATCCAATGGAAAACCAATGAGAAAAACTGATCGGTACGAGGGAAAAATGTTCAAACGATATGTGCAAAAAAATTTCCAAAAAAGCAAAGAAAACATGCACTTGCACTGGCTAAGTCTCTAAGCATAGTAAATTTCTTGCCATGTATCATCCTCGTTCATGTTATCACAAGCTGCGCAATCGTGCTGCCTGAGTAAGGAACGATTTTGCCACAACGTATTATATTTTTTTTGTTTTTTTCCATACCAGGGCACTTCGTATCGAAGGAGTTGTCGTAAAACCTTAGAAAAGGGCTCATTCAATTGGAAAGTGGAGTGGCTAGTGCCCGTTTTAATAGTCGAAAGTGATTGGAAAGCAACTAACAACCCTTCCATGCCCGTTATTTTCCCTAACACATCCAACCAAAATTTTGAGATAGCCATTTTGTTCAGCGTAGTTGATTTTCAGATAGATAATATGTTTTTGAGGAGGACACTCCGCCACAACCCTCAGGGAAAGGGTTTTAAGTTATGCCCTGGGGGCATATAAGACCGATGTTTGCACAATGTATTATTTTTTTCCTTTAGACCAGGTTACTTCGTATCAAAGAAGTTTTCGTAGAAACTTTGAAAACGGCTCATTGAAATGGAAATTGGAGTGGCTTTTGCCCTTTTTATTAGTCATAACGATAGAGGCTTTTCCCCTCTATCGCATGCTCTTGACTTTTCGGATGGTGGGGTGAATCCAGGATTTTATAGGGGGGGAAATAAGTTAATCATATAAAAACAATTTAGGGGAACGCAAAATAGGTTGATCCGATAAACTTGCGTTAAAAGCAAGTTTAATTAACGCAAACTTGGATTAATTAAGTAAATTACACTACTTTAGACTGCGCTAGGGGGACGTGTGCCCCCCTTGCCCCCCTGGATCCACAAGTGTCGGATGGAGATTGATCTTGCCCCCCCCCCCCCAATAAAGTGCTGTAGCAACATTCCTGCTTGAGAGCTCTGATTCAACTTTGTAATTCCCAGTAATTTTAACATGACTGCTAATAAGGTAATTTTTAACATGAGAAGAATTATTATTGTAAGTTAGTTATCTTTGGAGCTTAAATTATTATTACACGCCCACCAATGTATGTATTAATAATTAGTCAAGAAAAGGTGTCAAAAACGGTAGGCTATTAATTTTTTTCTCTTTCATTTTAATTTTTCAATTGTGTTTTTATTCCACATTCACAGAATTTGCATTTAAATTTTCAAGGGAAATGCTACATTTTCGTCTAAATTACTACGGAGCAAAAAAAAAAAAAAAGCAGAGCTAGTTCATTAGATTCGGCGCGTTTTTCGTCTTTAACAGCTTACACATTAAGAATTTGATGAGTCCAAAAGACAATCTATCCTTCAGAAATACTTTAATTGCTTAGGCTATTATCTATAGGTTTAGGTGTTTTCTCTTGGTAAAATCTCAAACCCCATTAAATATACTCCCTGAGGAAAATTACCCCCTCTCCTAGTCATTGTTAAAAATACTTTTTTTTTAATTTAATTTTGATTTTTTTTTTAATTCATGTCCAGGCTTAACCAACACATGATGTAACCAAGACTTAATCTGAATAGGGTTCTAAGCACTATGCTTTCTAAAAGCCAGAATATAATTTGTACTTTACTGAAAAAAATCGAACTGAATTTACCGAAAAAAATCTGCATTGTCAGTTTCATATACATATGCTGATATTTATTCCTTAAAATCTTAATTAATTTTTGATTTCTTAAACTTATAAAAGTGACAAAATTAAAAGAATTTTTTTTCAAGAATTTCTGTATAAGAATTAAAAATAAAAAGAATAATTATTTTGGCCATAGAATTGGATTTTGAGCTCTTAGTGTCAAACGTTTTCAGTAAAGAACTGAAAAAAATTCAAATGAATTTACTAAAAAAATATGCGTTGTCAGTTTAATGTACATATGCTGATATTTATTCCATAAGATCTTAATTAATTTTTAATTTCTTAAGGTTATAAAAGTGAAAACATTAAAAAAATTTTTTTGAATAAAGTAGAAAATTATATTCTAGCTTTTAGAAAGCATAGGGTTTAGAACCCTACTCAGTTTAATTTCTGCTCGTTTTGAGTTTGACATATTTTAATTTCTGTTTGGTTTGGGTTTTATTTTTTTATTAATACTAATTTGTGGTAGTTGTATGCTTGGTAAATTATTTGATTCTATTTATTCACTAAACTGACCATACACATTTTTTTCACTAAATTCATTTGAATTTTTTTCAGTAAAATACAAATTATATTCTAGATTTTAGAACGTATGGGGTTTAGAACCCTACTCATTTTAATTTCTGCTTGTTTTGTGTTTGAACTGTTTTAATTTCTGTTTGTTCCGGGTTATATTTATTTATTGATACTGATTTTTGGTAGTTGTATTCTTGGTACAAAATTTGACTCTATTTTTGTTAGTTTTTGGTTTAATGGAGTTCTTTACTTTTTTGAAAAACTTCTTTTGTGGAAAAAGTTTTTTTTTTATTTAATTCCCAATAAGCCATATCAGCAGTATGAATTTCGAATCAAATAAAAATAACTACAAACAAGAGTTTGGGTATCGCCTCACTGCAGAATCCTAAAACCTACTGCGTCATTGGCGCTTTACTGAAAACGAATTATATTACAAATGTTTTCTTTTGTACTTAATATTGAAAATAAATATTTAAATTACAGTAAAATTTTGAACTGATGAGCTTTCAGCAATTAGCATCATTATACATCAAATATTCAGTTTAATTTATTAGTTCTTTCCAAGATTGGTCAAGACAAATACAGTTTCACTACAAACAAAATTTAGGCTCTGCCCCCTTCTTTAACTGTAAAAACCCAACGGCTTCTGCGTCATCGGCCCTTCACTGAAAACGATTTACTCGTGTATTACAAATTTTTTCTTTTAAAGCTCTTACAGCATTGAAAATGAAAATAAAATTACAGTGAAAAAAAATCTTGAACTGATGGATCTTTCAACAATTAATATCATTATATATCTAACATTCAATTTGATTTTGTTTTATACTTTCCCAGACTGTTCAAGACTCATATAGTTTAAACTAAGGTGCCAATGATACAGTAGGTTTTAGGCTTCTGCAGTGAGGCGATTCCCAAACTCTTGTTTGTGGTTATTGTTATTCGATTCAAACTTGATTTTCATATTCAATTTAAGTTTCACTCGTTTTAAGCTTTATTTATTCATTTAGATTAATATATATTGTATGCTTGTTCTTATTGATTGTTTATTTAATTTCTGTTAGTTTTAAGTATCATTTATACTTTAATAGCAAAATATTTTTTTTCTTTTTAAGCTTTATTTTCATATTCAATCTAAGCATTACTCGTTTTAAGATCTATTTATTCATTTATATTATTACTTGCTGTATTTTTTTGCTATTATTGTTTATTTAGTTTCTGTTCGTTTTTGGGTTTCATTTATTCTTTAATAGTAATTTCTGGTCGTTTTCAGTTTGAATTTCAACAGGTATTTGTATCTCCTGAGCTTAAGTTTAAAATGGCCTTTTACTTGTCTTTGGAAAACTTATTTTTTGGAAAGTTTTTTTTTTTAATTAATTACAATAAATAACCGAGTCAAACTCAAAACGAGCAGAAATTAGCATAAGTTGGGCTCAAAACCCCTATTCCTTCCCAAGGCCAGAACAAAATACGCACTTTACTGAAAAAATATAAATGTGTTTACTTTTATAATTAAAAAAAAATCAAACAATATTAACGTTTTCATTGCTAAGTATCAGTATATGTATATTAAACTGACAATGCACACTCTTTTGTACTTGAAAAAGTTTTTTTTAATTAATTTCTGTTCGTTTTATATTGAGATTGTCTTTTCAGAGAAAAAGAAAATAATACTTTAAATCTTTTTGGGTTTTTTTAAGACTTTATAGTATGGCCTGCTATTTGTATGCTGGAGAAAAATTATAAGAAATTTTTAACAACAAAAACCATTTTAAAAATCTGGACACAAATAGTAGTGCTTAATTTAGTTTCATACCTCCTCTAGTTGACCTGAAATGGAAAACTTGATACCATTCGCAAAAAAAACTGTTACTTTCTATGATAGCTTGGATACACTTACGCTATTTTGATTTAGTTAAATTTTAAGAGCATAATTGGAACCCGAAAGTTTGAACATAATACCCTCAGTCGTTTTTGGCATACTGCTGATATGGCTTACTGGGAATTAAATAAAAAAAAAACTTTTTCCACAGAAGAAGTTTTTCAAAAAAAGTAAAGAACTCCATTAAACCAAAAATTAACAAAAATAGAGTCAAATTTTGTACCAAGAATACAACTACCAAAAATCAGTATCAATAAATAAATATAGCCCGAAACAAACAGAAATTAAAACAATTCAAACACAAAACAAGCAGAAATTAAAATGAGTAGGGTTCTAAACACCATACGTTCTAAAATCTAGAATATAATTTGTATTTTACTGAAAAAAATTCAAATGAATTTAGTGAAAAAAATGTGTATGGTCAGTTTAGTGAATAAATAGAATCAAATAATTTACCAAGCATACAACTACCACAAATTAAAATTAATAAAAAAATTTATTATTTTAATATTGGTATTAATTGGTAAAAAATTATTAGTATTAATATTGTATGTTTGTTCGCATTGATTGTTTATTTAATTTTTGTTGGTTTTAAGTTTCATTTATACTTTAATAGCAAATTTTTTTTCGTTTTAAGCTTGATTTTCATATTCAGTCTAAGCATTACTCGCTTTAAGATCTATTTATTCATTTATATTATTACTTGTTGTTTTTTTTTGCTATGGCTGTTTATTTAATTTCTCTTCATATTGGGTATCATTTATTCTTTAATAGTAATTTCTGGTCATTTTGATTTTGAATTTTAACAGGTATTTCTATCTCCTGAGCTTAAGTCTAAAATGGCCTTTACTTTTCTTTGAAAAACTTATGTTTCGGAAAGTTTTTTTAATAATTTATTTTCGTTTTTTATTGCAAAAAGTTTCAAGTTTTATGGCATGGGGGGGGGTTGCTTATTGTCTGATTATTCTTGACTTTAAAAAACGGATCTAGAACTTTCAGTACAACCACCTCTTTGATAAAAACCTTACATATGAACAATAGACAGCTTGCATAACTTGTCGATAGCGATTGACAACAATGAATTGATTGAAAAAATAGCTCCAATAGGGGGGTTTAGTTCATTTCACTTGTTGACGCAAAGGGATCACGAATCTTTGGAATTGAACTTAATAAGTTTTTTTGTTTGCCAAAGCAATTCTGCATCTATCGCAGAGTATGTATTTTAACCTTATAATTGGATAATTATAATAGATTTACTATGTGTTTTTCCCATACAAAACTTTACCTTATTAAAGTCTTTTGGTTGGGGACGGCGTACTTGGCATAAAAAAGAAAACCTTAGTGTCGATAGTAGGAGAGGGGGAGGGTGAGGTTTGAGACTCATTGAATACGGGGCGGAACTTCACTTATCTCCTCCGTTCCCGATTTAGAAGCTTAGACAGACTCATCGGGCTGTAGAATATTGGACCGTTTGAGTTGTGGAAGACGTTAAAATACTCAAAAATATACTTTATATTTTCAGTTGTTTTAGGATTGATTTCATAGATTGTGGAATGGTGAGCCCCCTGGACCATCATCTGGGTGAGCCTCAACTCATAATTTGCAATATCGATTAGGTTAATTGTTCCGTGTTATGTGAATATATTATTCTATATATGTTATTTTGAGTTATACTTTTATCGCATTGCGTTCATTTTTAAGCCTTGAGATAAAAACTGAAATATTAGCATAGTCAGTGGTGGGGGGAAGTCTTCCCTCTCACATGCCTATTACTCTTCAGATCCGTTTTCCTATATGGATGCGGGTCTTGGACATTATAAGCATCAGAATTCATGGTCTGAATTCAGAGTCCAATTTCTGGTGACATCTGAAGGGCTATAACTGAAGACAGAGTTCTGGCAAGCTTGTAAGACCAATGAAAACTTATTACGATAATACAAGCACCCGAATCCAGGACAATGGAGAGATCTCTGCAATGTTCATCATTGAGCACGGAGAAAGGGATGCTTTCTCTCACCTGTTCTTGTCCACTGTGTAATTGAATGGATAATGTCCATGGGAATGTGAGGCTTTATTGGCGCGAAGGTTAGCCCCGATTTTAACCTGAGTGATCTTGATTAGGCAGACGACGACGGTCTCCTGTCTGACACTGTCGGAGAAGCCCAGGAATGCTTACCATGGTGGCAATCACCAACCACTACCCAATCAATGGGTCTAAAAATCGGCGTTCTATGAACGAAAATCCTCATCTCCAATTCCATTAATCTTATACAACTTATGTATCTCCAACAAGATGAAATTTAGGTGGTGGAAGAATTCTATCACCTAGGATCTCTGATTGACGGCAGCAGAAGCAGCTCAAAAAGAGTCTACTCTCGAATTACATCTGCGGTAAGTGTTTGCCCAGTTCAACTCTTTTCTATGGTGGAAGCAGCAAATCCAGCAGCATAAAAAAATTCGTATCCACGAGGCACTCGTGAGATCAGTTCTTCTACATTGACGTGAGTCTAAGACGCAGAATGCAATGGAGGTACGTGATCTGAAAGTGTTTGACCATTCTTGCGTTCAGAGGATGTTCGGGGTAAGACTGAGCGACAGAATAATTATTAATCGAGAAACACCGTCTGCACTGATACGGGTGTATTAAACGCCGACCACCTGATATACTGACCAGAAATACCTTCCACTGCCAGCTTCTCCTCAGATGGAAGAAGCACCAAGTGGCATAACTGAAAATATGGCTTGCCTGCGTCAAAGTGAACATCAAATCCAAGCGAAGATTTCGCCGTTTGGGTGGACGGTGGGACAAAAACTTGCTTGAAATCTCCCAGGAATGGACCCTAGGCAGCAAAAGATGAAGCTTAATCTTTAACGAATTATTGGATGCCAAGGAAGGCTGATAGCCGTTGTCCTAAACCAAGTACAAATAATTAAATACAAGTACAACTACTATAATATCACTACTATTAAGGATAAGTGTATGCAGGTGAAAATTTGATAGGACAGCAAGGAGGAATTTGAATTAGGTCAAAACACGCTGTGAACATGCAAATTAATAAAAGAATGTTTCTTAAAGATGGATTTGTGTATCAATTTGGAGCTTTCAAAGAATGCTTAAAGAAAAAGATCAATTGACTAGAAGTCAAAATACTACTACTACCTCTATCATCACTGCTACTTTTACTGCTACTGCTACTAAACTACTCCAACCCTACTTCAATTTCAACTACTTTTAAGGCCAAGAGTATTAAGATGAAAATAATGTCAAAAAGGGGTTGAGAAGCTCATTTTACAATAATTTCTCCTACTACCTACTACCACGACTACTACTATGATGCTAATACAATTGTCTATGATGCTACGTCTATGAAGAGGAAAATTTGAGAGTATATCGAGGGAAAATGGGAATTAAATCAAGAAACACTACATGCATGCAGATTGTAAAAAAGGGCGTATTTCAAGAATGGACTTGGGTATTAAGTTAAAACTTTCAAAGAATACTTAAAGAGGAAGAACAATTGACCAAACGACCATATATGCACACTACTACTAATACTACTACCACTACTACATATGGAAGAAACTACTAATTCCATTGAACCTACTTGTAAGGCTAAGAGCATTAAGAAGAAAACTTCATGAAGTATATGAATATACAGGTTCAATTGACCAGAAGACAATAATTTGACACTACTGCTGGCACTTACACTAGTGCTTTGGTTTCGAAAATGACACAACACGAGGAATTTTTCAAACAGATATATTCTGTGTCAATGACGCTGAACATTATAATAACTGTTGAAAAAAAAATATTGACGATCTGAAAGGATTTTCAATACTGAAGCATGTGAATCGTAAGATCTATCAATCCACTTGTCGTTAACCTTCAAAACCTGTTATTGTTAGATTATAAAGGGCCCCTCAGAGCCAAAACAAATCACGAAAGATTACGTCATCACAATATGAAAAAATTGGGCCATATAACCTAACCCCGGATACCTGCAGCCATCATTCAGCTACCCTTGGGACTTTTTAAAAGGTAGAGATACATAATTGTGAATTAAAAACGAACTGATACCATCTATACCACTATACTTCTAGATTGCAGCATAACTGGATAGGTAGGGTTGATGCTGTTTATGTTAAGGGAAATATACCAACGGATAAGCTCTTATTAGTGGAATGTGATAAACATATTCCATTATTCAACTTGGAAGACTTGGTTGTGAGAAAGACCTACATTCAACTCATGAACCAGAAGATAGCGTTAAATAAATCACTCAATGGGTGGGTGAGAGCATAGCTGATAAAGAAAAATGCATCAGATATCCGAAGACTTAACCTTTTGTTCCTTTTATAAAAAAAGACTGAAGAAGTGGCAAAGGTTTTAGTGAATCTAACCTTGACTATTGGACAATAATTAACCAGGAGCCATTTTATGGGCTAGAAATGTTTTACGCTCACTAATATTTTTGTTTTCTATGAATTATTTTGGGTTATGTTTGAACTCTTTTAAATTTTATAAGAAGTATTTGGAGTAGTGCTAAAATTTTTATTTTCTGTAGAAAGTATTTTATGTTCTACACCAACTATTTTTCATTCTGCTAGAACTATTTTAGAGTTGTGCAAAGTATTTTTATACTTTGTAAGAAATATTTGTAGGAATAATTTTGGATCATGTTTGAAGTTGTTGTATTCCAGAAGAAGCATTTGTTATTGAAATTTTTTGTATTTTGTAGCAAGTATTCTGCTTTCTGCACCAACTGTTTTTCATTCTGTTAGAACTATTTTATAATCTTGCAAACTATTTTGTATTTTGTAAGAATAGTTTTGTGTTTTGTAGGAATTACTTTGGATTATGTTTGAACTTTTTGTATTCTATAAGAAGTATTTTGGGGTGTTATTAGAATTATCTGTTTTGTAACAAGTATTTTGTGTTCTACACAAAATATTTTTCATTCTGCTTGAACTAAAGTATTTTTGTACTTTGTAAGAATGATTATTTGTTTTTTAGGAATTCTTTGGTTTCTGTTAGAACTTTTTTGTATTTCATAAGAAGTATATGGGGTGTTGTTAGAATTTTTCAGTTTTGTAGCAAGTATGTTGTGTTCAAGACCAACCGTTTTTCATTCTATTAGAAATATTTTAGCATTGTGTAAAGTGTTTTTGTATTGTAAGAGTTCAATTTGTTTTTAGGAATTATTTTGGATAATATTTGAACTTGGTTGTATTCTATAAGAAGTATTTGGGGTGTTGTTAGAATTTTTTGTTTTTTAGCAAGTATGTTGTATTCTGCATAAACTATTTTCTTTCTGTTAGAATTATTTTAGAATTGTGTTAATTATTTTTTGTGTTTTGTAAGAGTTATTTCTGTTTCTTAGGAATTACTTGGATTATGTTTGAACTGTTTTGTATTCTGTAAGAAGTATTTGGGATTTTGTTGGAATTTTGTGTTTTGTTGAAAGTATTTTTTGACCAACTATTTTTCGTTCTGTTAGAACTATTTTAGAATTGTTCAAAGTTTTGTATTTTGTAAGTGTTATTTCTGTTTTGTAGGAATCATATTGTATTATATTTGAACTTTTTTTATTCTATAAGAAGTCTTTGTGATATTGTTAGAATTTTGTATTTTGTAGCAAGTATTTTATGTTCTGCACCAACTATTTTTCAGTCTGTTCCAACTATTTTAGATTGTGCAAAGTATTTTTGTATTTTGTGTTCCACGAACAAAACCGGTTTTACGAGGAAAACAAATCAATGTACAAGTTTCACGAAGAGCAAAATCAATATGCAACAAGTTTCATGAAGAAGAAATAAAAATATACCAAGTTTTCCGAAGAAATAAGTTAAGAAATATTAGGTTTCGTGAAGAAAATAATGCACATGCCAGAAGTTTCATGAACAGAAATCAACATATATTATGTTTCACGAAGAAAAAAACGCAGAATGTAACAAGTTTCACAGCGAAAAATATGATGATAAATTAAGTTTCAAAAAAAAATAAATCGTCTTACTAAAAGTTTCACGAAGAAAAATTTCGAGATAAATTAAGTTTTGCGAACAATAATCAGCCAAAACAAGTTCCACGAACAAAACTCGTTTCAAGAGGAAACATGAATGTAAAAGTTTCACGAAGAGGAAAATCAGCATGCAACAAGTTTTATTAAGAAGAATTACAAATATAACAAGTTGCTTGAAGACACAAATCAAGATATATTAAGTTTCTTGAACAAATAATCTACATGCATTAAGTTTCACGAACAAAAATCACCATGCATCATATTTCACAAAGAAAAAAGCAACGTGTAATAAGTTTCAAACAAATCAGCGTGCAACAAGTTTCACGAAGATAAGTTCAACATATATTAGGTTTCACGAACAATAAATCACCGAGCAACAAATCTCACGAACAAATATTAACATGTATCATGTTTCACGAAGATAAAAAAACAACAGGCAACATGTTTCAAATAAATCAGCATGCAAAAAGTTTCACAATGAAAAAATAAACATACATTATGTTTCACGAACAATAAATCAGTATGCAACAAGTTGGAACGAACAGAAAACCAACTTGCAACATGTTTCACAAAGAAAAATATCAAGCTAAAAGAAGTTTCATGAAGAAAAAATCAACGTACAACAAGTTTTCCGAGGAATAACTAAAAGTACAACAAGTTTTACGAGGAAACGATTAACATGCAACAGGTTTGACGAAGAACAAACTGCATACAACATGTTTCGTTAACAAAAAACAACATGCAACTAGTTTAATGAGGAGAAAAAAAAATTAGAGTAGAACAAGTTTCTTCAAGAAAAAAAATCAATATGCAAAATGTTTCGTGAAGAAAAAATCAACATAAAACAACTCTCATGAAGAAAAACTAAAAAAGACAACCATCACGAAGAGAAAATTAGCATAAAACAAATGTCACGAAGAAAAAAATCGACTAATATTGGCCTTGTTTGAAAATTCTGAGATAGTCAATTGATTCAAAAATCTATACACGTCGAGTTTCAGAGGCAGTAATGCCGTAATGTGGTGTATTCGTTTCTAAAGGCGCAGCTAGTCCTAAAAAGTAAACGGTTAACATAGACATATATTTTAGCTAAAAAGACTGTCCTACTGCAATGCACCGTTTTCCGGTATTTTGTGGTGCAAAACAACAATTCTAGCCTAAAAAGTTCAAAAAAGCAATTGCGTGAAAATTCTTAAATAGTTAATTGATTTATAAAATCTGCAGCCATATTGAGTCTTGAGTTTCAGAGGCAGTAATGCCGTACGGTAGCACATTTGTTTTTAAAGGTGCAGGCAGCCCTATAAAATAAACGTTTAACATAGACATTTATTTTAGCCAGAAAGACTGTCCCCAGTAAAGTGGTGTTTTCCGCCATATCGTGGTGGAAAACGAAAATTTTAGCTGAAAAAAGACCAAAGTACTATTGTGTGAAATTCTTATTGTGTGAAGTTAATTGATTTAGAACAATTGAAAATCTATAGCCATATTGTGCCTCAAGTTTCAGAGGCAGTAATACCATACGGTAGGACATTGGTTTCTAAAGGTGCAAGTAGCCCTACAAAATAACGGTTAACATAGATATTTATTTTAGCCAAAAAGACTTTCCTATAGCAATGCGAGTGTTTTCAGACTTTTTTGATACAAAAAGAGAATTCTAGCCACAGGAAGGGCAAAAAGCTATTGTGTGAAAATCTTGAGATAGTTAATTGATTCGAAAATCTATATCAATATTGAACCTGGAGTTTTAGAGGCAGTAATGTTGTAAGTAGCACATTGGTTCTCAAGAGTGCAGGTAGCCTTAAAAAATAAACGTTTAACATAGACTTTTGTTTTAGCCAAAAATTATATCCACCAGCGAAGTGGTGTTTTTAGTCATTTCGTGGTAAAAAAGAGCAATTTTAGCCAAAAGGAATCCAAAATTCTTTATTCTTGCTTATAGGAACTTTGTAAAACGTGGACTAAAGCATAAATAGCTCTTAATAGGGTTTAAATTTATCTCTAATGTCAACTCACTTCCTGGAAATGTTGCAAGGGTTCATAGCTTTCTTTAAAACATGGTTCTTTTTGCGTATATTTTACCCTTTATAGGCTTTTATTGCGTTTTGTTTTTCGTTTGTCGTGTTTTGAACTGATTTTTTCTCTTTTTTAATAAGGTTTGTCAATTTGTGTTTATTAATAAAAATTTTACTTACAAAAATGTGTTTTCTTAGATTTATTGATCTAGGATAAAACTTCAATATATTACACTAATGCAATGCAAAATCTAACGCCAATGTTATGTAACACCCGCTGCACAACTCAACCTGTCTAGGTTAGAATACTAATAACCCTGGAATAGGCAGGTGTATCTAACGGTCCAAAAAATGAATATTATTGAGATGCTTTGCGCTTTCATGTGTAAAAGAGTTGTAAATCATTTAATCGAGTCAGTAAATAGAACAGGGAATTCGTATTGCGTGGAATTGGTTATTTTTGTAGAATTATTAGCCGAGACAAAATATTGTAAAGGGTTAAATAGTCTTGATGATTCAGGCACAGATCCAATGGATGGAAATGTCCTTTCGAATCCTACCGGGGACAAAATTATTATAATATAAAGGTCCCCTGAGAAAAAACTTATTGAAAAAAAAAATCTCAAAAAGTATTGTGTAACATCCCGCGTGTGTGTCCTCCACAGTTAAAAGTGGCCTCGATGTGTCTACCATGGAGACCAGAAGAAACAGTTCAAGTGTGAATACGTCTTCCGTAACACTGGTAAACATTCCCCATTACGTACAAACACATACTCTCATGGAATGATGGGTCCTGCTTGTATTTTAGGATACCCTGCCGCTGGTATTGTGGATATACCAAGAAGCTTGTATTGCGGGGATACCTAACCCCTTAAAATCATTATGGTGATACTACTGCTATGCCCTGGGATAAATAACGTTGCATAGAAGGGGTGGTCAATTAAACTTTGGAACAGGCTTATTCAATTGGAAGTTAATTTTCTAGTTCCCTGTTTAAGAATCAAAATTAATAGGAAGGTAACTAGGCCTCCATGCCTCTTTTCCACAAATGTATTCGATCAAAATTTTTAGATAACCTTTAGATCATACAACTATGCCTTTGGGGTTAGCACAACCTTCCAGAACCCAGGAGCAAGGATTTCAACGTTTTTAAACTCACACTCACTCACTTACACTCGATCAGTCGCTGAGTTACTCATTCAACTCACATCCAGTCACTCACATCGAGATCCAGGTGGAATAGGTGGTCGCATAAACTTTTGAGGGGGCTAATTGAATTGGAAATCAGAGGTCTAGTGCCTTTTTAAGAGATGATAATGATTGAAGGGCAACTATTTTTCCCGCACATCCTCTTTTCTCCAAATACGTTTGACTAAAATTTTGAGATAGCCATTTTTTTCAAAATTATCCAAGATCGTATAAACAGCCTTAGAAGGCGACACAACCTTCCAGAGCCCGGGGACAAGGGATATGAGTTATGATCTGTTGGCATATCAGGTTGTTATGGAAGGAGTGGTCAATTAAACTTTAGAGGTGGCTCATCTGATTGGAGATTAAAAGTTCTAGTTCCCTTTTTAAAAGTCAAAGGTGATAGGAGATCAAATATCTCTTTTGGCCTATTTTCTCCAAATGTATCTCATCAAAATTTTGATATAGCCATGTCACTTAAAATAGTCTAAAGATCATATGACTATACTTTTGGGGTTAAAAAACCGTCCAGAACCCTAGGGCAAATATTTTAACTTATTGCCCAGGGGCATGCAAAGGTTTTTATGCAAAGTGTGGTCAAATTAACTCTCACACTGTCCAAGGGGGGCTTAAAAACAGTCAAACTCCCTCACTCACACTTGATCACTCATTTAATAATTCACTCGACTCATACATACTCAATCACTCAATATTACTCATACACACTCATCGAATTAGTCACTCGTCACCTCTCACTCGCTCAATCACACTTACACTTACACTCAGTCTATCCAAAGTAAGAGAAGAAAGACAAGAGTGATTGATGGACAAAGTGCACCCCCAACACTTTTTTTTCCAAATAGAATCTGATCGAAATTTGTAAATGGCTATTTTGTTCAAAATTGTCCAAATATGTTATAAATTCCTTAAAAGTCGATAAATCCTCCAAAGCCTCAGGGCAAAATTTTTAAGTTATAATCTGGGGGAATATAAGGTTCTTATGGAAGAGGTGGCAGTATAAGCCTTGTAGAATTTGAATTTGTTATGAAAGGGGTGGTCGTATAAATTTCGGAGTGGGCTCATTCAATGAGAAATAAGAATTCCTAGTTCCTTTTTTAATAGTCAAAAGTAATAAGGGATAACCAATTCCTCCATGCCCTCTTTTCCCCAAATATGTTTGATCAAAATGTTGAGATAGCCATTTTGTTTGGAATTGACCAAAGATAATATAAAAATGACTCTGGGATCATCCCCGAGATTGACTTTTGGACGCAACCCCAAGAGCTGGGAGGTAAGGGTCGTAAGCTATGACTTGGGTAATATAATGTTTTTAAGGAAGGTCTGGCCATATAAGCTTTATAGGAGGCTTATTTTATTAGAACTTGAAAGTTCTAGCTTCTGTTTTTAGAGTCAAAAGTTATCTGTGGGCAATAAGCTCTCATAGCCTTCATTTGGTAAAATTCATTAAAAAAACTTTTTCCACAAAATAAGTTTTTCAAAGAAAAGTAAAGAACTCCATTAAACAAAAAATGAGCAAAACTAAAATCAAATAATCTACCAGGCGTGAAACTACAACAAATCAGCATTGATAAATAAATGAAGCCCAAAACGAACAGGAATTACAATAATTAACCGAGTCAAACTCAAAAAGAGCGGAAATTAGCATAAGTTGGGCACAAAACCCCTATGCCTTCCCAAGGCCAGAACAAAATTTGCATTCTTCTACTTTTATAACTTTAATAAATCAAATAATATTAATATTTTAATTACTAAATTTCAGTATATGTATATTAAACTGACAATGCACATTCATTTGTATTTTTTAGTAACGTACAAATTTTGTTCTGGCATTGGGAAGGCATAGGGGTTTTGCGCCCAACTTATGTTAGTTTCTGCTCGTTTTGAGTTTGACTCAGTTAATTATTGTAATTTCTATTCCTTTTGGGTTTTATTTATTTATCAATGCTTATTTGTGGTAGTTTCACGCTTGGTAGATTATTTGAGTTTAGTTTTGCTCATTTTTTGTTTAATGGAGTTCTTTACTTTTCTTTGAAAAACTTATTTTGTGGAAAAAGTTTTTCTAATTAATTTCTGTTCGTTTTATATTGACATGGTCTTTTCAAGGAAAAGGAAAATTTTACTTTAAATCTTTTCGTTTTTTAAGTCTTTATAGTTTCGCCTGCAATTTGTGTGCCGGAGAAAACTTTTCAGCAGTTTTTAACAACATACATTAAGGATATTATACATTAAGGATATCATTAAGGATATTAAAGACAATTCAAAGAAAATCAAAGCATCAGTGAACATCAATAGTATAATTAGAAGTTTACCAAGAGATACAATTACTGAAGAGAATAATCGCTAGTGCTGCCATCTAAACGCTTTAGTTACAGATGACAGCATAACTGAATTTTAAGGTAGGTTACATTGAGCTATCTCTTTTCAAGTTATGTTCATTTAAACTAACCTAAATCACCTTCGATTGCGTTAAATTAGCTTGAAAGACGACGCTAAGCGAACGTATGCAAACTGAACGGGACTAATTGTGTTATTTCATCGGCAACGTGCTTTCTAAGCATATCAATGCAATAAGGCTGTCATCGGCATGATGCCAAAAAAATTTCTGTAAACAATTATTTCAAGACATAACAAGAAGACAAGATGGCGACTTTCACTCTCTGTGAAATGTTTACAGCAGTAGTGTAATACAGACGATACTGAGAGGCACTTCAGAAACCTTGACAACAACTTGGAAATTTTGGACACAAACCTTGAAATTTTCGTAAACAAAGAGTTGTCAGGACGTTGCCAAGAAATTCCCTGGAAACAAAGATCTCAAAACCATAGCAATAGTTTTTTTCTTTGATCATCTGTTAAAGAAAACCCATTATCTGTCCAGGTGGTTTTACTTTCATGGGATCCATTACGGAATATTATCGAAAGCTGTCAAGCAAGCATGTTAAATCACTCTGTGTTGTCGGAAAGGTGCCAAGAAATTCCTGGAAACAATGCTATGCCTCGAGGCATAGCAAGAAGACTAGATGGTGAATTCTGAAGTACAGATGTGATAATTCAATACAAAAATTATAACTCTTTTTTTCTCTCCTTTGGAAAAATTTCAGAATTGAATTGCAACTTTTTTCTCATCTATGGAGCGATTCAAAATAGAACTTAAACTTTTTGGACCATTTTGGAAGAAATCAGAAGAAAAGTGTAAAATTTCTCTTCTTTGGAAAAATCCACAACCGAATTTGAGCTTTTTTCCCTTCTTTAGAAAAAATTCAGAACAGAAATTGAACCTTTTTCTTTTCTTTGGAAAAAATTCAGAACTGAAATGTGACTTTTCTTAGGGGAAATTCAAAACAGAAGTTGAACTGTTTTCTCTTCTTTGGGAAATTCAGAACAAAAGAGTAGGCTTTGTTTTATCTTCTTTGGGGAAATACGGAACTGAAGTTTAACTTTTTCTCTTCTTTGGGAAAATTCCAAAATGAAGTTTAACTCTCTTCTCTTCTACGGAAAACTTCAGGGCATAATTTTAACTTTTTTTCTTCTTTTGGGGAAAATCTAACAGAAGCGTAATTTTTCTCTTCTACGGATAAAATCAGAACATCACACTTTTCTCTCTGTTTCGGGGAAAATCGGAACAGAAGTGTAACTTTTTCTCTTCTTTGCTGAAATTCAGAACCGAAATTGAAATTTTTTCTCTTCTTTAGAAAAATTAAGAGCTGAAGTGTAACTTTTTTCCTTCTATGTAAAAATTCAGAGCAGAAGTGTAACTTTTTTCTCTTCTCAAAAAAAAATCTGAACTGAAGTGTAACTTTTTCTCGTCTATGGAAAAATTCAGAATTTGAACTTTGTCCTCTGTTTCGGAGAAAATGAGGACAGAAGTCTAACTTTTTTCTCTTGTTGGGAAAAATTCACACTCAAATTTGAAGTTTTTCTCTTCTTTAGAAAAATTCAGACCTGAAATGTAACTTTTTTCTCTTTAATGGAAAAATTCAGAAGAGATGAGTAACTTTATTCTCTTCTTCGGAAAAAACAAATCAGAACTCAAGTTTAACTTTTTCTCTTCTAGAAAAATTATGAATTGAAAAAATAAGAAGAGAGCTTGAACTTTTTTTTTCTGTTTCGGGGAAAATCAGAACAGAAGTGTAACTATTTTCCCTTCTTTGGAAATATTCACAATCAATGTTGAACTTTTATCTCTTCGTCAGAAAAAATTCGGAATAGAAGTGTAACGTTTTTCTCTTCTTTGGAAAAATTGAGATTCGGATGTGAACTTTTTTCTCTTTTGTAGATTAAATTCAGAACAGAAGTTGAACTTTTGTTGCTTTGATGAAAATTCAGAACTGAAGTGTAGGTTTTTTTCTTCTTTGGGAAAAATTAGAACTGAAGTTTAACTTTTTCTCTTCTTTAAAAAAAATCGGAAAAGAAGTTGTTTTTTTCTGTTTTTTGGGAAAATTCAGCAAATGATACTTTTTTTCTCTTCTTTGGGAAAATATTATCTGTCTGACTTTTGAAAAATTCTCACCCACCCGCCTCTGAATCTTGATAAATTCCCACTTTGTATGTCTCAAACTCTAAAATTAATCAGGTTAATCTCTCTCAGACTTTGTTAAAAACCTTATCCACCTATTTCAGGCTCTAGTACACATCTTGTGAGCCAGGTAGTAGTGTCTGTGTCTAAAAATTCCTCTTCTTGCATCTCTGACTGTTGAATAAATATTCTAGATGATGGACTGGCTAGCGTACTCTAAGAATATTGGAAACATAACAAACTAATTCAATGAAATATTCTTGTTGAAATAATGGCACATACAATACTACAAGTTAAAAATATCATAATAAAATATTTGAATGTATCGAATCTTGACTTATTTCACTTTGGGGTCAAAAATGACTTTTAACATTCATTCACTTACAAACTCATCACACATTTAATCATTTCTATTATTCTGTTCAATGATGATATATGTTGGTAAACTACCAATGGTACTATTAACATTCACCGATTGTTTGCTTTTCGTTTAACTGTCTTTAATTTCCTTGGTGATATTATCTGTCAATGCTCTTTTTATTTTGCCTACGATTTCACTGTCTATTACCACATTATTTTTACACAAGTAACAGTTCCACCACATCGACCAGATATGGTTTATAATATTGGTGGAAGAGTACGCTTTTTTCTTTTTACCTTCTGTTGAGTCCCAGTACCCTAAAGATGGCGCTAGAATTTATCAACGGATAACATGTTACAACAAGCAGTTGCAAAAATTTTCCCCTCGTTATCAATTATCATTTTAATGTTTACCTTCCCTTTGAGCGGTATCATCTCTGGAGATCTTGCTCTCGCATATCCACCTTAATTGGAATTCAATTTTTTGATACTCCAAAAAAATTATTCTCTCAATGTCATAACAATACAAGCTTACATTTTCAATAATAGCACTTGTCTCGTAGTTCAAATATTTATATTTGTCAGCATTCAAAGCTTCAACAACATCGTCATGTGTGCATGCTTTCTTGAAAAGTTTCATTTTCATTTTTGTAATATTATGTAAGCGTTTATTCTCCCAGTGGACAATTAATATTGGTCAAAAACATGCAATAAACCAACTAATTTTAATGACAAACCATAGAGTATACCGGGGGCTGCCGCATACAATATTTGAAAAATAAAAAAGTAATTCAATTAAATATTCTTATTGATATAAAGGTACGTACAATATTTCATATTTACATAAGAAATCATACTTAAATCATCACGAACAGTTATGTCCCTTGGTGTCCATTTTAGATAGCAGTACTTGTTGTAAAAAATATTGCCACCTATGACTGTAAATGAATATATGGCAGCAGTAAAGACGTGACCAAACGAAAGAACAGTTAACTTTTTTTCTTTTATGGAAAAAATACATAGCTCGAGTGTATCTTTTTTTCTTCTATGTAGAAATTCAGAACGAAAGTTGAAGTTTTTTCTCTTCTTTTGGGAAAATTCAGTATATTTATAGTATCAAGATCAACTAGTAACTAAAATCAAAGACATCAAACTAGATATATAACAGTCCAGATAAATCCAATTAAACATATTGACCAGTTAAAAGTGTTTAGTGTTTGTATTTTTTCTATCATAGGACCTTCACAACAATTTTTAAAACATAGCAAATATTATTAATTTCGTTAAAAACTTAGAATTCAATTTGAGAAAAAAAATTAATCTGATAAAAGTGTTTGACTAAAAAAAAAAATAGGTAACTAAATTAAGGTTGGTAAGAGGTTAAGGTCTGTAATATCAAAGGAATATCCATAATGATAAGCAATCCATATTATTTTTACTATTAAATTCAATTTGCAATGAAATCGGAAACATCAAAATAGATATTTCATAGTCCAAATAAATCAAATTAAGTACATTGAACCAGTTAGTTGCGCTTGGGGCTTGTAAGATTTCAATCATAGGACCTGCATAGCAATGTTTAAAATATAGCCGATGATATTAATTTCACTATCAACTTTGATTTCAGTTTTAGAAAAAAATGAATCAGCTAAAAAGTGTTTGGTTTTGTATCATTTTTCTACGAGAGTCCTCATAATATTGTTTAATTATATGATCAATTTTATCATTCTCTTTAGAAACTCAAGTTTAAATTTTGAGAAAAAATTTTCATCTTCTTGTCTCCAACAATGTTTTACAGATAAAAATGTATTTTAGTTAACAATAAAACGTGCAATTCAAATTATTGGACTGAATTCAAATAGCACGAGATTAATTCTTTTTCTTAGATGGGATAGTTTGATAACCTACAAATTTCTTGTAAGTAAATTCAAATATAAAGCAGACGAAGGGCCGGTAGTTCTAAATGACTCCTTATAAAACAGGAAATACAATTGTTGCAGTATTGATGCACTTATTCGATTGTGCTGCTAGGTACTCGGCTTTAAGCCACTGAAGCCATAGGGGCATACTGCTAGCTTGACTGCTTTAAGTCACAGATGCCATAGGGGCTGACTTTTTGGCGTACTGCTTTAAGCCACTGTAGCCATAGGGGTACACTGCTCTGTGGACTTCTTTAAGCCACTAGGGCCGTAGAGGAGGACCACTTAGTCGACCGCTTTAAGTCACTGAGGTGAAAGAGCCAGACCGCTTGGTCTGGCTCTTATTGGAGTGTGCTGCTACGTATTCTGCTTTAAGCCACTGAAGCCATAGGGCTTCAGCTGCTAGCTGGACTGCTTTGAGTCACTGATGCCGTAGGGGCTGACTGTTAGGCGTACTGCTTTAAGCCACTGTAGCCATAGGGGCACAGTGCTCTATAGACTGCTTTAATCCACTGAGGCAATAGAGGCAGACTGCTCGAGGAGGACAAAGAAACTCATATTTCCAGTAGCTTAAAAAAAGTAACGGTACCGGAATACGAAGGGATAGGGCCCTCATGGTCTCTGTTATAGTATTAACACTGATTCTATTTTCGCTTGTTTAGATTTTAATGTAGTTTTTTACTCTTCTTTTGAAAAAATTATTTTATGGAATTTCTTAAATTGATTCCTTTTTGTTTTTATTGACATAGAACTCTTTAAGGAAAAAAACTAATTGTTTAAATCTTTTCTGTTTTCCCTTAAGAATTTTTAGTTTTGCCTTCTATTTATACTCTGGAAAAAAAATTCAAAAACTATTAACAACATACACCCTTTAAAATATTGATTTATTTAGTAGTGTTTAATTTGGTTTTATACCTCCTCTAGTTGACCTGAAAAACAAAATTTATTACCATTCCCCAGAAATTCTATCTTGTCTGAATATATTTACTCTCTTTTAAATTAATTTAATTTTACGAGCCGAAGAATTAATAGAGTTGGCCCTGAAAGTTTGAACTAAATACTCTTACTCGCTCTTGGGATATTGCTGAAATGTCTTATTGGCAACCAGCATACACACAGTGCGTTTTGATTTAGTTTTATAGCAAAATTTAGTTTTTAAGCAAAATGAAAAATCTTTATAATTATGGGGGTTGACCTACCCAATACCCCTAAAGATATAGTTTCTAGACCCTTCAGCTATGCTAAAAAAAAATGATTGTCTTAAAATTTTGATTAGAAGTGTTTAGAAAACTATGGTCTGAAGAAGAGGGTTGATTTCCCTCCAGTAATTTTTGAGTCTTAAAAGGAGTACTAGAATTTTCAATTTCCAATTTATTAGCTCCTTTAGAATATCAATGATATCGCAAGCTATAATAGAGCAGCGCCACCAGTGACATTGCTAATATTACTTCTTAATACCTATAATCATATACTTTTTTTATGTTTAATTGGAACTCACCCTAAACATTCCCTAAAAATTTTGGCTTAATTGCCTTAGTGCCATTAATTAAAGTTTAGACAACCATCCCTTCCATAGTGTTATGAAGCTTTATTTGTGGTATTTGGGGGTTGTAGTCTTAGATGCCTTTATTCTCCCTTTATAGGTGAGATAAACTCTGACCCTAAGGTAATTGAACTTTGGTAGCGTGCCTTAGGCTATGACCGAACTAATGAGGCGTACCGACTGAGTATGTTCGAGAGGCTAAAAATAGATCGTAGAGAGTTCGTCTAAAATACAATACTTTTATTCATTTATCAGATAATAAAATTGGATATATTCTCGCTACTGGGACTGGCTGTCCCAAGTAGCCCACAAGTCTCAATAACACAATAATAAAATATAAAATTAGACACTTACGATTATAAAGCAAGGTCCCAAAGTATTGCTAAAACAACGGACCACAGGTCAGTCCGGCATATAGTTAGTAAGAGATTTTTCCTTCCGATAAAATGTATCTTTTATACATTTTTATCAACCATACCTTCCCACGTAAATGCTAGGAAGTGGTAATTTCTTAATTTCCCGTTAAACAGAGCTTAGCAGGATATGTTTCTTATCTTAATAAAAAAGTGGTATTTCCAAACTTCATATTTGCGTCATATATATTTTTACTAAATTAATAATTAACTAATATTAGAAAGCTTTACCACAATACTCCCCATTTGAAGAAAAATTGTCCCAATTCTCAATATTTTACTTTTACAACAACTTAATATCGTTTACAGCTATTATGCTGCCATCTTTGGGTCATTATGTGCATATACCCTCAATGGGTTTCCTTAGGGTCATGTTTCTGGTTCAATATAGGTCATGTTCTTTTTTTGTCGAAGGATTTCAATTTGAAATTCATCCTTCTTTCTCTTTCTCTGTCTCTAGGATTTGACAATTGCTCTTTTACCCTCTTCATATGCATCTTCTGTTTTACTTGACCCCAAGCGGGTTAAACATAATATTAGTGGTTTTGCTTAAATTAGATTTATATCAGAAAAGTTTTATGATTTTTTTTTGTTTAAATTTAATTCCCATTAATAATTTAATTTATCTGTGTGATGTGGTTGATTACCGTGTAGTTGCTATTTCCGTTTATATTTCGTTTTAGAAATGCCTTGGAAAAATTACATATAACAATTTGTTTTGTAACCACAGATTTCTTTAAACACAACACTTTACATTTTCTTCACATTTTACATTAACTTAATGAATGTTTAGGCTATAAGCCATTTGCTTATACATCTTAAGCATTGAAAATTACTGATTTAGCTTCACTTTCAGTCAATAAATTAGCAGTAAATTCTCACTTGTTATTGGATTCTGTTGACGTTGATTTCGGACAAGGTAAACATATCGGTCCTGGATACAAAGATTATCTTGGGAGATGCTAACTACAAGCTCTTGTAATGCACCAGAAATTGGTTGATATTAGCATCATACATGAACCAAAATTGGCTGAAGTTGCATCCAACTTTGGTTGATATCGGCAAAAATTTACCAAAAATAGGTTGTAAAAAAAAACTAGGTCTGTGATCTAAAGAAAAAAATTGATATCAGCATACAAACAAAGCATTAACATTTGTATACATAAGGAGAAAAAAATCACACACTAATATATACAAATAATTTTTTTTTTGTTAAGTAAGAGGCTAATTATTTTCTTACTCGTTTTCTAAACACAATGTGCCGCTAAAATAGAAACATTCCGTTTCTGGTTTATTTTAATTGTATTTATATTCTTTACATATTAAAATTAGCATTAATTATTAAACACTTAAAATACCATATTAAACACTCATATTTTCGTATATATGAATACCTTCGAAAGTTAGTTACTTTAATTACTTTCTCCACTTTTTTTTTAATCACTCCAAAAATAATATCCCGCTTAAATTGAAACATTATGTTCCTTGCTGGATTATTCTTTCAAACTTAATTACTAAACTGATTATTTTACAATAAAAAAAATTATTAATACATTGACTTGAGGTCAAACATTTACATATAACATTACATCACTAGTTAAAATTTAAAGTAAATTAAAACATAGTATATACACAAGCATTGTGTAATAAACTTACACAAGCATTGTTAAGTAACAAAACTTAGATACCACATTTATCAAAAAATACATTTGGTCAAAGTTTTAAAAGTTATTTTAAAACACTATATAGTAATTTAAATATACACAAAGCATTTTTTTTCAAAGTAAATTTCTCAAAAAGGAACACAAAAATGTGTTATAACTCTTTTTTTTCAATTAACAAAACGCTCAAAATACCAATTTAATTACAATCAAAAGTATTACTACTGTCATAGCAAAGAACTCGCTTCACTATTTATCGTACTCTTTTATTTTCATATTTATGCACTCGTAGTGCCAAACGTTGTCTACGGTTGCAGATAAAAGTTCTCTTTTTTTTAAATTAATTAATTTCTTTGCGAGAGATTATGGTTTCGCGCAGACAGGGTTTCTTGCATCCTTCCCTCTGGGGTTTGATGTTTCCTATAATACCAATATTTAAAAACATATATAATCAATCCCATAATCATTGAAGCAGTTATGAAATATCCTCAAGTTCAGTATCCCACTTTATAATAAGTGGTTCTTCCCCACTTCTGTCTAGGTAAGTCTTTTTTTTCCCGGGGAGCGATTTATTGTTCATTTCTTAGTAACACGAGTTTGACAATATAATTACAGTTCTCTGCGCTATGATGCGCAAAAACATCACACTACGTCTATGCGCTACGCGCTACGCGTGCTCAAGGGTTGTCAAAAACCTGAGACAAAGTTTCTTTTTGCATGATACTAGGTTTAACTTTAGTAATTCACATATTCAAGGTTTATCCTTTTCTAAGAGAATATATATCTTTTTTTTTCAAAACTATATTCAACAATAGCTAAATTTGTAGCTTGAGAATCAGTTTGTAAAAGCTTGAGATGGAATTTTCTGACTTTTTACCTTCTTGTTGTGCCCTCACCTCAGTAATGTCTATTTGGTGCTTGATCGCCATAAAAAGCGTCTGGTAGGTTTAACAGCAGTTTTCCTTGTGATTCTTTTCAATCTAATAGGTTTATTAAGAACACGAGACACAACAATATATTATGTATATCTACACTTTTTATTTGTAGCTAAAATCTTCCCATAGGCTCTTCCCTTTAGTAAAAAGGTGGTTCTTTTCCAAGGAATATATCCTTATCTCCATATTTCTTTTTTTTTTACGTACGGTAGTTTTTTTTTAAGACATATAAGCGAACATAACTGTTTTCGCTTTAACTTCCCAACTTTAAGTTGTCTTGCCTTACATTTCGACTTCAACTTGTGTTCATTTGTCACCCAATTTCTTTTACTTCACTTCCGTCTGGCTATTTTTTCAACTTCTATTTTTTTTAATATTATTATTTACTTCAGTGAAGCCTAAGCGGTTTTTTTTCAAATCTTTGTCAGCTTTATCAGTTCAATAGGTCTTTTCTAAGCCTATATTTATATGTCTCCTGTTTTATTCAACAGCTTTTACAAGTTTGTACGCCGATTGCCATTATTCGGTCAATTTCATTTTCTCCTTGTTTTTAAGGGGGGGGGGTGTCTATTGTCGCAACCTGTATTATTTTGAAATTATTTAAGTTTCTCCGTCCAAAAGTGTTTGTATTCTAAAGGCACTGTATTTTCCAGTTGATTTTTAGAGCACTTTTAGTTAAGTTTTGCGCCGCATTTTCTAGCCCTCATTTGTTCATAAAAATGCAATTTTTACGATATACTGGTTGCAATTTTTATTCTAGATTTAATTACGATCCTTTTTGCCAAGGAAAGAAAGAAAATAATCTCATTGGCAAGGCTGAATAGCTTTGAATGCGTTGTTCCGTAGTCTGCGGTTTACTGATAAGCTTGAATTTGGGAGAATTACAAGAATGAATTTGCTCATTACTGCAAGTTTTTGCTGTTGTGAAAGGTTATATTTTAAATAAAAAGTGGATACGTTTAGTTTCTGTTAAAGGTTCGACGACTTGGGATTTGGGTGTTTGGGTTGGCAAAGGTGAAAACCAATTGTTTAAACTAGGGATCTCCTGTGCCAATTCGTTTTCTCAGATCCAATACATCGCTAGAGTTAAAATTATTATCTTAAACAATGAACTGTGGTTTGCTTGTGACGATGGGGTTAATTTTTGGCTTATTTTTAATGGATTTTGTAATTGGCTTTTACCTCCTGGTAAGTTTTTAGGTTATAATTTATTTTTATATTGCTTTTCGTTTCTTTTACCTCATACTTCTGTTTGCTTTATAAGCTTATTTTAAGTTTCGCTTAAATCTTTATAGCGCTTAATTATTGTCTTTATTTTTCATTTTATTTTTTTTCCTTTTTCATAGTCTAACTAATACTAAAAAAATTATTATATTATACTATAACTAATTTTAATAAGATTACAGCCAGCTTGTACATTTCGCGATTCGTGTAAACTCTTGCTGTTTTTCCTATTATAATTATCTTAAAATTCTTCAAAACAATTTTTTTTTTTCAAATTCGACTGAAAATGTTCCCTCAGAGAGTCAAAGGTGAGTAGATGCATTGCATGTACTTAACAACTAGAGACCAGCAGTAATTGAGCTCAACTCCAAATTAGCTAGCTTCCAATGAACCTATTTCAGTAACCCATCCTCCTTCGTTTTTTTTTGAATTATCCCCCCCGAAAAAAAACATTTTTCAATATGCATATCAAAAGAATTGCATTTTAATGCTGATTCTAAATATGTATAATTTAATTAGGTTTACTACACCCATTTAAAAGTTACGTGGCCTTACTTATTTTCCTTTTTCTCTGAATTGAAGACTAATTCGTTTTGTCAATTTGACATTTCACCACTCGCGAAGGCTTATCTCATATTGGAAACAAAATTTGTTGCAGGAACCTACGATGTCACTTCCGATCGGAAATAATAATTTGGCGTTGGAATGTGACGTTCATAATAGATATTTCTTTAGTGGCTTTTATACTCGTTTGATTTTTATTTAATTTTTTTTATTGTTGTATTCAAATATTACTCTGCTGGGTGCTGCGCTTGTTCTGCCTTTCTCCGTTTCCTGGTCCGAGTTTTGGACTCCAAATTTTTGCTTTTCTTCTTTATAATATTCGCAAGTTTTTCCGTGATTTCTATAGTGTGGTTTACAAGGCTCTGAGTCCGAATGCTGTTTTGTTGCCTCGTCAAATCTCTTTAATCGTTGTTTCTCTTGATGTTTAGCCTTCTTCATGAGTGTTTTAGCGACTTGTGCTGCTGACAAAGGAACTGCTTCCTGCCCCTTTGGTTTCTTCACTGTTCTCCATAATTTTTCTCTCACAGAAGGTTTTCTTGACGATGGCTCAGGTTTAGCTATATCGCTTTCTGTCGAAGAATTTTCTGTGTCACATTCTGTTAGCTCGCGTCTGGTAGATGGCGGTTGTTCCAAAAGCCATTTTTGCGCTACGACTCTAGGTGAGTCTAGCGTATGAAAATCAGATAATTCTTTGGTTTCTTCCAATTTTTCTTCCTCTTTGGATTTAACCTCTGGTTTATTATGTCTTAAACAAGTAGGTTGTGTTTGAGGCTCTTCTATGTCGCTTACATCGCTTGTATCCGATGTATATTGAACTTTTCTTTTTTTTTCTTGTTTGTTGTGGAAAGTTTGCAGCCCAGTCTGTGCTAAATATTCCTTCCACTTCTCCCAACTGTTTTGGTCGTTAAAAAGGTCATAAAATTCATATGGTCTTCTGATATATACTGGTGAGATCGTTTCTTCTATTTCTTCTTCTGAAAGTATACGCTCTGTTTTCCACGGTTTTGAAAAATATCCCTTTTTCATTCTATTATGGTGTATTACTTCTTTCTTTTCCTTATGCTGATGTTTTAGAAGATATGTTAAGATATTTGGTAGAATTTTTGTAATCCTATAAGGTCCGTCCCATTTCGGTTTTAACTTTTTTGTTCCTTCTAGATTCGTTTTGTGAACATAAACCAAATCTCCTAGACAAAAACTCGTTTTATTTTTGCTTGTTCTGTCATATTTTTTTTTTTTGTTCTGTTTTCGCATCTTCCAGATTGTCTTTAACTTGTTCCATAGCTTTTTTCACTCGCATCACCATTTCTTGCTTATATTGGTCTAAGTTGTAATATATTCTGTCATTTTCTATTTTATTTAAACAAATTCTGGGATCTCTTATGTGTTGCAAAAAATGGCGTTTCTTTTATGGTACTTGAAAAAGCCGTATTTATTGCAAAGACTACAAATGGTAAATGTTCATTCCAATTTTCATTTTCCTCTCTTGCATGTATTCCCAGCATGTAAGCTAATTCCCTATGCTTACGTTCAACCTTCCCATTGGCTGCTGCAAGGTAAGACGAGGTAAACCATCGTTTAACCCCCAGATATTCTGTAATTTCGTCTAATAATTTGGCTCTAAAACATGGCCCATTGTCGCTAAGTAAAAATCTAGGGAAAATCCCG
>JAQQPU010010454.1:12812-23603 GCA_029168905.1 Artemia sp. Kazakhstan ARC1039 | reverse complement strand
AAAAAAAAAAAAAAAAAAAAAAAAAAAAAAAAAAAAAAAAAAAAACACTCAATCACGATCGAATATGTCATTCAGAGACCAAAGTCTACGAGCAGAAGTTGCATTCTCCGGACGGACGTAGATCCGACCTTGGTTTGACCACACGAACTTATTGCCGTATTTTTCCCTTGCAGCATTCAACAATTCTCTTTTTTTCTTTGTTAAGTTCTCAGCCACAAAAATCTTCGTGTTCACAAGGTTTTTTTTGCAAGCAAAAACTTTCACAGCTGTGTGGCGGTCTTTAAACTTCACTAAAACAGGAGCAATTTTATCAGGGCGGCTATCAACAGAGTTCAACCGAAACCTATGCACAGATATAACATCACTATCAGCAAGACCTGAGAACGCCATCTTATTGCGTATAATATTCATTGTTGCATCTTTTACTTCAACACCGGGGGGCTGCTTGACACCGTTGAACAGTAGTGAATCCAGTCTCAACTCTTGGTCAGCATCATCGATCTTGGCTTCAACTCTAGCAACTCGATTTTCAAGTAATTCCAGTTGATTTTGACATATTTTCAGGTCTTTTTCAATCCTGTCAAATCTCGGAGTATATTCCAGTATTATCGCATCGTGAACTACGCCAATTATCTTTTCAATTTCAGCAGCAGATGGTGTGGTCGAGGGGTGAATTTTAAGTGCTTCGTTAACTTTTTGCGCTATAGCCTGTTTCATATTTTCTTTTGTTACTGCTACATCTTTAAGAGTTCGCTCAATAAGTCCCGTAGTATCTGAGCTTGTAGCCAAATTTTTATAAACAAGCGGGCTGAGAGCGAGTTCCTCAAAAGCGCCTTTAACTCCCTTTCCAACTTTTTTCATAGCTTCGGTTTTGTTAGATTCGAATTTTTTTAAATTTTGTTCCAAAACCATTTCAACTTCATGCGATCCGTAACAAAATACTTGGTACTTAAATCGACCAGATTTCTCTGCGACAGAACGAAGAATTCTGACTGGCCATAAAGGATATCTCGCAAAGCTTGCCAGGGCAAGGTCATCATCCTGAAACAAGGGCATCACGGTTTCAAAGAAAAGGCAGGAAAAAAAAAATAAAGGCAGGAAATAGACTTATCTTTACGTGGAGCCTGCTAAGCTTTACCACCGTTTTCTGACATCCCAATTCACGAAAAGTAAATATCTAATCAGTAATTATCCAATCTCAAAAATATCCACTTCTCGCCAAAAGTCTATCACCAACAAATTAATTGGTAAACATAGGACAGGATTATACGTCACTATAATCCCAAACCAATTGTTGTTACGAAATCACTGAGTTAATTATATTTTCAAGTTCAAAGAAACCAGTTCAAATAGATGTTCACGCTTTGAAATCTAGTTCAGTACTGAACTAGTATGTCTAATTGGATCTTGTATTGCATCTGCTATCTTTTAAGACCCTTTCAGATGATATTGTGAACCAATATTGTTGACCAACAATCATTTCAGGCCAAACAGTGCTAATGAACATTAGTGTTATATCGACCGAAAAAGATTTTTTTATTAACATTTTAGATGAAAACGAACCAAAAATGAGATCATTGATTGTCAAATTTGCTGGTCAAATTAAGTGGGAAATTTTAAGGGAGAAAATATCATAGGAAATTTTGTTTTATTCTTACAATATTAGAAGAGAAAAAGCATCTACTTTACCTTAACGGTAGTTATATCTATTATTAGCTTGGTTTCTTACCTAAAATAAGATATCAGAATGCACTTTCATTTTTTAGTTATGTACCCCATTCCTTTTTAAAAGGCATTGGAAAAATCATGTTGTGTAAAACTGACAATTTAGTATTGAATCAGACAGTAAAAAGCTGCATAAACAGTGAAAAATACGAGAACAAACACAAGTCTATCCAAAAATAGTAAAACAGTATGCAGTTGATTTTGAAAATATTGCCGTTTATTTCCAACAATAATAGCAATTTTTGTCCTGACAAAAATTATTGTTGATAAACAAGATGAAGGATATTATGTTCTTTTCTTAGAAATTTAGAAGAGGAAAAACAGTTACTTTAATGTTGAAGGTTGTTATATTTATTATTAGCTTGATCACCTACTTAAAAGACATCATAAGGTACTTTTAAATTGTCTAGCCTACCCCTGTCCTCTCAAAAGGGCACAGGAAACAGTTTGCTGTGTAAGAGTCAAAACGATCAGGGTGACAAGCGTGATCTGCCTGTCTCTCCCAATGTTGACCATCTGTCTCAAATATGGACCATCTATATCAAATTTGAAGAAACAGTGTTGTAGAATTCTGATTTTCCTCTAGAAAGAGTGATTTTCATTGGCTGTCAGTACCACTTTGCACACTAGTCAAGACAAGTCATGCTTGTACAAAAAAAAACATGTTTAACAGTTAGCATCTTAAGTTAGTCAAGTCGTTTTTATTCCATGATAGATCTAGCATCCAATTTTACCCGCTTAATCTCATGAAACATCCTCTCTTCACAAGCCAATACCACAAATATAGTTTTGCAATTTGGAATAGTGCCAATACTAAAAAAGCGCATTTTCCAAATATTTTACCAGCATAAAAGTGTTTTAAAAGGCTTTGTCAATAAGAAAAAGTTCTGCGTCGAAGTTGGAAACGTGCAGCTGATATAATAATAATTTCGTTTGATTGTCTCAGGCCAAGGCCAGTTTGTATAAAGTTGCTACACACAGTGAGTGCATAATAGAACTGACATTCAACAATGGAAACAAAGTTTTTTTCAAGTTCACTTCTTTAGCAACGACTGATATTAATGATCACACTTCCTAAGTTAAATTCCTTAAGGTTAATGCGTGGCCTAGGGTGTCACTCCTCTAAATCCTGACAGCTGCAAGGAAACTGCTGCAACTCCTCCTTTCTGTTAATAAAAGAACTTAATGTCGAGAACTGAGAACAACCAAAAAACTAGCTTAAAGTTTAGGTTTCCTTTGTAACATAAAATCATCCGACAAGCTTACGTCTGTAACATGCACCGAGAGGACACGGTATTCGTCTTAGGGAATTCATTAGTTTTAGACCGATCAATTTACTCAGCTAGAACTATAATAGTAGCCAAATTATTTCTTGGAGAATAATCTAAATTGGTTTGGAAATTAGGAACATTTGTATATTTTACATCTTTTGATTATTTTTTTTTATATCTAAAGCAAAAACTAAAGCAAATATTAAGTCTCAGCTATCAAGCAATATCGAAATTTTCGTCTTACGTTGAAACAGTAATAACTGATGACCGTAGGAAAATTGCTCACAAAACTCGAAAATGAACATACCGTTAACCTTAACGGAACCTCAATGTCAACCTCAAGGAACAATAAAATTAACGTTAAATTTTAAATCAACCTTAACGCTTAAATTAGGTCCCTAGTAAAGTTTCCTGTTGCTTGCCATGCTGGTCAGCCCTTCGGCTCTTCAGTAGCACTTTAAAAATGCAGCTTTCATAGCAAAAGCACTTAAAGTACGACGAGACAGAGAAGAAAGAAAAAACTAAAGGCGTCGAAAAAGATCTGTTTTATAAATTCTAACGGTAAAAATTCCGCTTCTATTCAGAGAATCAGAATTTAAGAAACTATTCAAGAATAGGAAGAAATGATTGAATAAACAGAACTTACAAATAAAATTAGAATTGTTTATTGATGTATTTGAAAAATTAAATATAAAAAGCGTTACAGTACTAAATGACTTTCAAATATGGTCAGATTCATCATAGACGCTTAACAAAGACAAGCCAGTTTTGAAGATTACCAGGGCCTAGAAATAAGCTTCTTTAGAAATTTAGGATATAAATTGCAATAAACTAAAATAAAACCGTATACAAAAATGAAAGACTTCATTCAACAAGGACAAATTATAAAAAAATCACAGGCAAGGCTAGCTTCTAGTCGACACAAGTATTTGAAGCACCTTCATTGGCTAATCTTAATTAGGCTAGTGTCCCCAGTAAAGTGGAGTTTTTCCTCATTTACTTACGCTCAAAGACATTGTTTCAAACATCTTTCAAATACCGGCCAAACTGAATTAAGAACATCAAGACTGATTAGATATCTTGTGTATGGCAAATGTGCATGACGGTAATAAAAACTATATTTGCAAATTTACAGGAGGACTTCTAGCCTCCCCTGGTTCAGCGAGATAATTCATGCATTAAAATCTCAACTTCAGGTGCTCAACTTCAGGAGAAGTGAGTAGTATTGTGTCAATCTAAAAGACCGAGATGCTTAATGAAAAACAGGTTTCCGCTAGATGTGAGGCGGTGCTCACTCCGTGACAAAGATTTATACTTTTTTTTTGGGGGGGGGGGGTTGAAGGGGGAAAAAAGGTACCTAGGTTAGGTTACGTATTTAATATATGGTATGCCTTATCAGGACTTCTATTTTTTGGTTGGTCTGACACAAGGACAATAGCCTAAAGCCGAAAAATCGGCCACTATAGCCCGCCCTGGCTATATTCTGCTACAGATGTTTACCCTTACACGGGTCAGATCAGTCTCTCAAAAATATTAAACTGAGCAATCCCAGGCTCCCAGTTTCAGCCTTCAGAAATTCCATCCCAAAATCCTTCTTTCAATAACTTTGCTTAATAACTCAAATCGTTGACAGGCAAAAAAGCTTATAGTTCGATCCGATCCCAGCTTGGTCCTAGGAACAGCCTTCAGAAACGACATCCCAAAACCCTTGTTTCAATACGTTGGTAAGTGTTCTACATCGCTCAAATTGTGAAATCGGTTTCACAACATAAATTATTGACCAACCCAAAAAGCGCAGTCCGATCTCTGCTTGATCCCAGTTACCGAAGTGCTTCCGCTTGGGACCGCCTGCCTAATTCAGTTACATCTTTCAAGTACCCTCTCCTTTTTTGCTGTCAAAACCTATCATCTCCCCCAAAAACTACGTTTCTATTTTTCTTCTCTTTTCTCATTGTAAGCGTATTAAGCGTTTGTTTCTTTAATTGTTCTTTTCTTCCTATCCTTTATCAATGTTTAAATTTAAATACTTGAATCACTCAAGCTTTGCTTCCAGCCTTATGATTTCGTTGTTCTGAATTTTCTTTAATTCTTTAAATGAATGAATTAATGAAATTAGATTACATGTAACATGATGGTACAGCAAAATCGAAATAAAAAAATGCAAACATTTTGCATTGAAATTCTGCGTATTTGCTGCAAGGTGCCAGCTTAAAACAAGCCATCGTGCTCGAACAAGCTTAGATCCAAAGCAAAAAACGGTTTCATGGGAACAAATACTGCTGTTGGATCATCTTATTTTTAAAAAAATTGATGAACCAAGTTCTTTCACAATTGTACATTTCTCATACTAAAGTAATTGTCGCTGCAGGGAAATTTAGAACGATTTTTTATTATTTTTTTAATTGAGACATGTGCACTGTCATATCTTGCCGTGTCTAATCTTTCGTTTTGACGCATAAAATGCCCATTCACTAAAATAAAAGGAAGGGAAATATGTTTTTAAAATGTAGGGGGTAATTAAGTTATATCCTTTTTAAAAAGAAACTATCAGAAAAGGCATTTTCCAATGAGAAAACCAAAATCAGATTTTTTAATAACTAGGGGAGGAGAAGGAGGGGGAGGTAAGTATGCTAATGCCTTTTCAAATGCTTTTAGCAGTTTATAGAAAATACTTACTTATAATAATTACTTGTTCTGTTGCTTATCCGAATTTTTTGCAAACGAAATTAGGTAATTCATTGGTTTTACACCATTTAAGGACGCTAGTGCCAAATTAGCCTCTCTGAAAGAAAGAATTAAAAATCAACCTTAGATATAAGAAATAAATACTTTGAAGTCCATAAAAACATAACCGTTATTATAGACCATTTACTTAACGAAAATAGCGATTACAGACTATAAAGTATTCTTCACAGTCATTTCATAAACAAATAAGTAGAACAACAGGGAAATTTTTATACAAGACAGTGGAACGCAACTTTAAATGAATATTTCGACCCTATATACACAAATTTATTTAAAAATGATTTGACTAATTATATTAAAAAACCAGTAAATAACTCCACTCAACCTATTACGAATACACCTTCTAGGCTGGCTGCCAAGAAGGCGAGACTAGCTTTAAAAGCTTGTCTGTAAATATTTTAATTCCATCTGAATGAATTGTTCTCTGTCCATTTCGTTTGGAGTACCAGTCCTGGTTGAACTTCCTTGAAGTAATGATATTAGGGCTGTTTTAAAATTTTTTTAAACAGTTTTAATGATTGAATTTTAATGTTTCTTTTATAGTGTTTTTATTCTCTTCGTCTGTTTTGCTGAGGACGGCCCTTGGATATAGGATCGAAATATTCATTTAAAGTTGCGTTCCACTGTCTTGTATAAAAATTTCCCTGTTGTTCTACTTATTTGTTTATGATGGAAAGGCAGTGTGGTCTTCGTCGCTATTCACAGTCATTTCTTTGGAAATGTTAACACAGTGAAGCACAAGCACATTTATACATTAGCTGGATCTTGAAAAGGTTCTGTTCAACACCAAAACAACCGTAGTGAAACAATCGGTTTCTTAAGAAAAAAAAAACATTTCTGGAAGTGTTTTAAAATTTCTAGTAAAAAACGTACATTTCGATCCTGAACAGGGAGCATTTGTAAAGTATATATAAGAATTGGGAAATGGAAATTAAAAAAAAAATGAAATAAATTGAAGTAGCTGAAGATAGAATTTCCAGTGGTAATTTCATTGAAGAAGCATTTGGAAATTGCCTTGCCAATCAAAACTGAATGAAAGAACGCGTTATTTTGTCGCCGCTCAACAAAGAAGCAAGTGCAATTAATGTTCAGCTTTTCGATCGTCTCCCAAGAGCATACACATAATATATAAGCTATGATTTGGTGAAGAATAAACAGGAATGAGGAATTGAATTCACGTCAAAATTTCTTAAGTCAGTTAAAACTGCATCTTCGTCGCCCTTTGACTAATAATTAAAAAAAAACCACGCCAATTATGCTAATGCATAATATAGATTTATCAGAGAGTATGTCCAATAAAACACGCCTGGTTGATATTGAATTATGTAACAGCGTAACTTGAGTAAAGTTACTGGTAAAAAGCTGATAAAGTAAAGTTACTGGTAAAAAAGCGGGAAGAGAAGTTCACATTAATCTAGTTAAAAGTTAGAAGACAAGTTAGAAGTTCGAATGAAGTTACAAGTTAGAAGTTAGAATCAAGTTAGAAGACAAGCGAGAGCAAGAATCATGTATTTGTTTACGCCTGCCGTGTGCTGAGTACCAAGAACAAAGTAAACCTTGGTCTCTTGGTATTTATTATATAATAACAACTGGTATATAACAACTAAACACTAACTAAACCTGGTATATAACAACTAAAAATTGAATTTCATATTCAAGTCAAATGTGAAACAAACAGAACTACTACAAGCATGTTTGGCTACTGCCCTCTTCTAACAAGAGAAGCTCTAAACGATATTATGTAATTTGTATTTTATTTAAAACTATATGTATTTATACATATAGTGTGACAATGTTTTCAAATTGTTGATGAGAAATAAAAAGTAAATCACTAGGCCTATAATAATCAAAATGACTGGAAAGAACTAAACAAAATACTGTATACTTAAAAAAAATAATGTTGTATATTTAATTGTTTATTAGTAGGCTATTAGGAGAAACTCAGATTTACTTTTATTTATTTATTATTTTTATGTCTGTATAATCTATTATATTCTTCTTATGTAGTTTACCATGGCCCGGGTGGGTTTTTTTAGGAAATAAATATCATATCGTATTATAATGGTATTAATTCCGTGAAATCTCAGCAATTTTAGATTCTATCTTGCTGTTACTCCTTTTGTTTATTGTTATAAATATAAAAAAAATATTTTTAATATATATTTTTTCAGCAAAGTGTAAATGACACAATAAGCTATTGAAGTTTTACGGTTAAGGGAGGGGGAAGGGGGCAGTAACCGAATTCGTTTTTGTAATAGTTTTTGTTTGTTTTAAGTTGATTTGAGCATTCTTACACATAGTGGTAATTATTTTGTATTGGTTTTCTGTTATGTTCCAGCTGTTGTGTTTGTCATATCATCATATATGTATAAAGATATGATTAAAAAAAAATTATATTTTGCTGATTATAGAAGGTAATATATGTAACAATTTCCTTTTAAATGAGCCGTTAAACATCTCCCAAATTTTTTCAACGATAATTGGAAACATGAATTCGCGGCGTTTGTCTTTTAATTGGTTGCAATTATCGCTGCATCCACAATCTTGTATACGCAAAGACAGTTTTTGGGAAAAAATTATTTTATTTTATAAACAGTTGATTCTTACTTAAAAAAGCAAATAGATGTAAAAATTTCAACAAAATGAGCCACTAAACTTCTCTTTATGATTTTATAATAGCCCGTTAGCCTTGGTGAAAAAAAGAAGAAAAAGCAAAAGCAGGAGACTTATCAGTGCTACAAATGCCAAAAAATGACTTTCCTTACTGTCCAAGGTGAAAAACTGAATTTATCCTACAAAATGTCTTCCATCATGCTGATTCCAATGGTGCCCTTTATTTAAATCAGGGGCCATTTTTGAGGGTTTTCGGCTTTTCACTGAAACCACCATAACTTTTCTTGTTATGAACTTTTAAGATTAAACGAAATAATAGTTACCATTCCTAAATCAGACTCGGATGGCAATTTTTTCTCATTTGGCACTGTTTTCAAAACACATTTTACAAATTTTGGTTACCATGGGCTATTACTCATCTTTTACTAGGTTGCAGCTACAGCTGCAACCATGATATAACACCCTTGATAGGGAAAAAATTTAAAATACCTGGTTAACTCAGTCGGTTAAAGCTTGGGATTTTTAATCTCAAGGTCAAGGGTTTTTCCGGGTGATATTTTTTACATTAATTTTAGTTCGACCATGCAAACAGCAATCTCAAAGTAAGTCACTGTTGTTTACTACTCTTTCTTCAGGAAAGTCGAGGGCTCCGTAATGAATAAATACTACTTTGAAAGGTCGCAAAGCATTGCAATTCAAATTTGCGCAGTTTACAACATCTTTGTAGGTTTGAACTGAGTTTTATGCCACAGCTTGTTGGCGTCAAAGTTTGCGACATCGTTATTTTTCTCGATTTCGTTTGTCTTCTAACAAATAACGTCTATGTCCTTCACTTTTATTTTAGGTTCGTTGTGATTTTGCTGGTCTTCTAGGCCCATATTTCTTGCTCTTGTCTTTTTCTTTAATTTTATACCACATGCTTTCCTTATTTGAATGACCGTCACATGTTTGATACATTCAATATCACCATCAATAATTTCTGTTTTATAACATTTCTGCTGTCAGGTGGCAATTTTTCTTCATTAGATAGTTGTTTTTTTTAAACACATTTTTTAACTTTTGGTTAGTACAGGCTGCGGTTCGCCCTTTACTAGGTCACAGCTAGAGCTGTAACCATGATAAAATTACAATTTACCAGTGTTCAGTTCTATCCGTAAACTTCTATCACAGCGCAGTGGATGATATCGTACCTCTTCACCAGGGATTTGCAGGTTCAATGTCACCTGTGACAAGGGATTAATGCATCCAAATGATAGCAGCGGTCTCGGCTTCTAAAACCCCGGAAAAGGGATTAATGTTATACATTAGTTGGATCGTGAGAAAGTCCTCACCCTCAATTCTCAGTACATAATATATCCTCTCCTTACACTTTTTGAAATCTCGATCTCTGCCATTGATGGCACACTAGCATATCTTGGGTTGGTAAAAACCATTTTTGTTGGTTTGAATATAACATCATTAGGGTAAACTGCAATAACAGTAACATTCTTTTCAATTTCAATCTTTTTGGACATCTTAACCATCGCTTTATTTTCAACATCTGCAGATGATGAACTTGCGCTGCTACGATCTATACCACTCAGGGGCTCATCTTCAGTGGTTACAATAGTTTTGTAACTATCAATAATTTTGACGCATTGTTTGTGTTATTATCAATTGCTATTTGCCTACTGATTATCGCGATGATTTGTCTTTTGACGCATTTACGTTTGCTACCCATATTTTCCAATCAATGGTAATAAATGACTTGAATTAATTTACGACATGAATATTTCATTTCCAGTTTTGATACTGTTCTTTATCTTGGGTTACCTTATTATGCCCTCAGCTTGAGATTCAAAGGCGATACTAATTTCAAATATTCAAGAAAAAATTAGAAGCCATTTGTTTCATTAATACAAATTTCATTATCTCTCGTCGTGATATTGTAGGTTCTCTTTTTAATTCAGTTGCCCTCCCGCATGTTCTCTATTATGCCCTTTTTTCACACATTTTGGCAATTTGCGGATTTTAACTCAAAACTATTTGCAATGGCCATGTTTCGTTTATCCCTGAATTAGAAAAACAGTTACTGTAATTTATTGTTTTGTTGTATGTTAAGAAGCTATTTGAGTTAATCTTTTTTTATTAATTTTAATTTAAGTTAAATTCGAGCCTGACCCATATACTTGCTCTCCCCTAGCTCCTTTCACATGTTTCAGGACCAAGACATCAAACAGTTCGTGGTAACGAACTGTAAGTAAGGAGCGACCCGGCTCAATGGTAACCGAAACTCTAAAAAACAGGATTTTGATACCAATAGATACATCAAAAGAATCAGATTTTAATTCTGATTTCAAATATATAAGTTTCATTAAGTTTAATCTTACCCATCAAAAGTTACGTGCCTGAGAAAATTTGGCTGATTTTCGAAAAAAGGGGGAAAGACCCCCTAAAA
>JAQQPU010010453.1:0-30117 GCA_029168905.1 Artemia sp. Kazakhstan ARC1039 | reverse complement strand
TCTCTCTCTCTCTCTCTCTCTCTCTCTCTCTCTCTCTCTCTCTCTCTTTCTCTCTCTCTTTCTCTCCCTCTGTACCTATGAGTCTGGTTGACTATTAAAACATTTTGAACTACGCATTTGATTTAAAGAAACGTATCTTCATCGAAGTTTGTGCGAAAGAGAGTACAACACATTTCGAAGCATATATTTGACTCAAAGAGACGTGTCTTTATTGAGCTTTATGAATTTACATCGAGCATTTTGCAAAACAGAGTACAAAACATTTTGAACCACACATTTAATTCAAAGAAACGTACATTCATCAAACTTTGTGAAAAACATAGTACAAAACATTTTGAACCACTCATTTGATTCAATGAAACCTATCTTCATCGAGCTTTGTGCAGAACAGAGTACAAAACATTTTAAACGACAAATTTAATCAAAGAAACATATTTTCATCGAGCTTTGTGTAAGACAGAGCACAAATATTTTGATTCTAAGTCCCAAAAAATTTTAAGTCCAAGAAAATCTGAGTAAAAAAAATCATGACTCTAAAAAAAAATTATGAGTCCAAAAAATTGTAAATCAGAAAAATTCTGTGTCGAAAAAATTCTATGTCCATAAATTACAAGTAAAAAAAGGGGGGGGAGTCTTATCGCCCAAATGCGTGATAAGACCAGATGTTATTCTATCCAAATCAAAAATTTATTCATACAACTAAATCGTCAAAACACCTATTTCAAGTTTGTTCGTTAATCATATCCAGACAGATCTATTAAAAAAAAATGCCGGCTGGATTATGCTAATTATCCAGTGAAGTAGGTAATGTAAGTAGCTCAATAGCCCTAATTAGGTTTGTCGGCTATGTTACATGGATAGTAACCATTTATGCTAATGATGCACGTCTGGGAGTATTGCATAGCACACTAGAGCCTCAGACTATTAGCTCTAGACAATTGACCCTATCTTTAGAGCCTCGGGGGTATTGGCTCTGGATTGTAAATTGAAGTACTCAATTATTTTGCAGTAGGTTGCCTCAAGATATGGCTAATTGTAGAAAGAGTAAAGCCAAGACGGATAGTCTAAGCCATTGAGAGGTGAGTTAAAGTACAGAGTATAGTAAACTACTCTCATTGGATTAAAAATTGAAAGCTCTAGTTCACTTTTAAAGAGTCAAAAGAGATTGAAGGGCAATTACCCCCCCCCACGCGCTTTTTCACCAAACCCATCCGATAACAGTTTTTAGATAGCCATTTTGTTAAAAATAGTTGAAAGATCAGGTAATAAAAACTCTAAGGTCGACACAAGCCCCCAGAGCCTGGGGGTAAGTGTTTTAAGCTATGCCCCGAGACATATAAGGTTTTTATGTAAGAAGAGGTAGTAAAAACTTCAGAAGTGGCTCATTTTATTGGAAATTGAAAGTTCTAGTTACCTTTTCATAAGTCAAAAGGGATCGGAGGGTATCAATCCCCCTCCCACACACACACATACACCCTTTTTTCCAAATGTACACGATCCAAATTTTGAGATTGCGAGTTTGTTTCAAGTAGTCCTACGATCAGATAACAAAAACTTCGGGGGTATTATACCCCCCAGAACCCGGGGAAGGACTGTATATACGAAAATCCCTTCTATAAGACCCATATATGCCCCAAGGGCATAACTTACAACGCCTGTCCCCAGGTCCTGGGGGGTTGTGTCGACACCGGATTTTTCTTGTCTGACCTTTGAATAATTTTTGACAAAATGGCTATCTCAAAATTTTTATCTGATACATTTGGGGGGGGGGATGGCGTGGGGAAAGGAAGCTAACTGCTCGTCGATGACTTTTGACTTTTAAAAAGTGAACTAGAACTTTCAATTTCCAATCAAATGAGCCCTCTCTGAAGTTTATACGAGAATCCCTTCCATAAGAACAGGGGGCGGGGGGGGGGGCTAGTTGTCCTCGGATCTCTTTTGAATCTTACCCCAGGGCGAAACTTACAACGCCGGCCCCCGGGCCCTGGGGGGCTGTGTCGACACCAGAGTTCTTGTTATCTAACCTTTTAACTATTTTTAACAAAATGGATATCATAAAATTTTATCTGATGCATTTGGGAGAAAAAGTGTTTGGACAGGGGGGGGGTAATTTTCTTCCGATCTGTTATGCATTTTAAAAAGTGAACTAGAGCTTTCACTTTCCAAACTAATAAGCACTCTCTTAAAATTATACGAGCAGCCCTTACATAAGAACCATATATACCCCTGGGTATTACTTACAACGCCTGCCCCCGAGCCCGGGGGGGGGTCGTGTCGAGACATAAAAATTTGTTATCTGATCATTTAAATATTTTTAACAAAACGGTTATGTCAAATTTTTATTTGATGAATTTTGGGGAAAAAGGGCGTGAGGGGAGGCTAACTGCCCCCGATCAGTTGTGACTCTTAAAAAGGAAACTAAAACTTTTAATTTACAATAAAATGAGCCCTCTCTGAAGTTTATACGAGCATCCCTTCTATAAGATCCATATTTCCCCCAGGGCATAACTTACAATGTCTTCCCCGGGGCCCTGGGGCGGTTGTGTCGAGTCCGGAGTTTTCGTTATATGAACTTTCAACTATTTTTAACAGAATGACTATCTCAAAATTGTCATTGGATGGATTTGGAGGAAAAGGGCGTGGGGGGCAGTTATCCTCCGATCACTTTTGACTCTTAAAAAGGGCACTAGAACTCTCGATTTCCAATCGAATGATTCCCTTTTGAAGTTTATGCGACGATCCCTTCCATACCAAGTGCCCCTGGGGAAAAAAAATAAATAGTAAAGAATTGGAGCTGTATGGCCTTTACTATAGGCAATGCTTTAGTACCCCTCTCCGCAGGACTATAATATTTCACTACCAATAAAGTAAGTGAAAGTGTGCTTATAAACTCGATTTAGTTTAGGTGTTTTTATTTAGTGGAAAAAATCCTCTCATCCCTTTTTGTCCTTCTTTCCTTCTGCACGGCTCTTAAGGTTAGCCATAGAGCTGCTATATTGGATTTACATACTGGGCAGTGTACTGAATTGGGATCACTATAAACAGGTTACAGCCATTTCATTCAATTTTTCCCACTGTTTTCTATATATTTTACCACAAATTGACCACTTTCCAATATCTGATTTTGTGCACTAATGGTAATACACGTTACGATAATTTTCATCGTCATCTCCACCCTGGAACTAGGGATATAAAAATCCCTAGGGGTTCCTGAAAATCGCATCTGTGTTCATTGACAGATTCCTGCAATAGAAGTTATCAATAAAGAATAAACTTTAATGATTTTGATTTCTGGCCTTACTATTATGAAGTCAAAATGCCACTACTTTGCACCTAATTTTTTGACATTCGCAAAATCGGCACTACATGCCGATTTGAAAATTCAATGCGCAACCACTCAAATAAGCGCCCAAATGGTGCAAATTTAATGATGGAAAATTTTTTCACTGACATTTCTGGGACGGCCAGACAGTACTGGTTTTAGAATTTTATCAGCATCATTGTTACTTGACGAAAAGAAGAAAATAGATAAACTTCTAGCCTGAAATAATGGGGTAAATTCTGGGTTGCCAACCCCAATGATTTTTTTTTCTTGTCTACCAATTGTTTTTTGCTTGTGAGTAGCAGTGATATTTTTATAACTTGTGATTTGTCCTTAAATCTAGTGTGTACATTTGATTCAACCCTAATCTAAACCAACTCAAACCCTGACCTATCAATGATTTCAATTAATACTGATTAAAAGTTCAACATTTGCTTCTTGCTTTGCTTGCAATTCTCATATTTTACCTTAAATTACCTTAAATCACACTTGCTAGCAATAGGACGATTTTATTTGAATGCCATAAAGTTAAGGCAAGATCTGATTGTTTTGAGAATTTCACAAGCTTTAATAGACATCAAGGTTTCTGGGGAAGGTGCCCCATGCAGTGTTGTTACTAGCCAAAATGTTTTGGGAGGAGGAGCAATCCAACTGGCTAGTTATTTTTACCAACTGTTTTTTGTCAATAATTAGCATAATGTCTGTTTTGAATACTATATATAAAATCACTGCACGAGTTGGTATAACCCCTGCATTTACCAACCAAGATTTAGATTTTGGTACATATCATGTCACTAGCCTATTTTAGTGCTGTTTATTTAACCTTGTTGGGACAGCATTTATTTCTTGATGGAAAATCTTTTTTTTTCACAGTTTGAAACTTGTTGACTCTGTTGTTTTTTTATTATTTTTAGATATTTTTCCAACCCCTATTTCTTACCATTCATTCCACAATGAAATGGAATCTCCATATCCTGTCAGTCTGAGTTCACTTTTTTAGAGTCAAAAGAGATTAAAGGGCAACTAGTCCCCCCTCTGCCTTCTTTTTCCAAACCCATCTGATGAAAATTTTGAGATAGACATTTTGTTAAAATTGTTCAAAGGTTAGATAAAACAAAAACTCCAGGTTAGATAACAAAAACTCCAGTGTTGACAAAATCCCATAGGGCCTGGCAGGCATTGTAAATGTTGTCCTACAGGCATATTTGGTTCTTATGAAAGGGATGCTTGCATAAATTTCAGAGAGGGCTCATTTGATTGTAAATCAAGAGTTCTAGTGCCCTTTTTAAGAGTCAAAAGATATCAGAGGGTAACCAGCCCCCCAGGCCCTTTTTTCCCAAATGCATCCAATAGAAAATTCTGAGATAGCCCCTTTTTTAATAGTTCAAAGATCATATAACAAAAATCCAGTGTTGACATAACCCCCCAGGGGCAGGCATTATAAATTGTGCTCTGGGGGCATCTATGGTTCTTATGGAAGGGATGCTTGTATAACTCCAAAGAGGGCTCATTTGATTGGAAATTGAAAGTTCTAGTTCACTTTTTAAGATTCAAAAGAGATTGGAAGGCACCTAGCCCCCTGCCCCTCCATGCCCTTATTTCCTCAAACTCATTGAGATAAAACTTTGAGATATCCATTTAAAGGAAAAATAGTTCAAAGACCAGAAAACAAAACTCCAGGGTCAACACAGCCCCCCAGGGCCCAAGGGCAGGCATTGTAAGTTATGCCCTGGGGGGATATATGGTTCTTATGGAAGATATGCTTGTAAAAACTTCAGAAAGGGCTCATTGATTGGAAATTGAAACTTCAGTTCTTGAGAGTCAAAAGAGACTGGAGGGCAACTAGCCCCCCCCCCCCTGTGTCTATTTTTCCCCAAATGCATCCAATAAAATTTTTTAAGATAGACATTTTGTTAAAAATAGTTTAAAAGTCAGATAACAAAAACTCAGGTGTCAACAAAAACCACCAAGGGCCTGGGGGCTGGCATTGTAAGTTATGCCCTGGGGAATATATGGTTCTTATGAAAGGGATGCTTGTATAAACTTCAGAGAGTGCTTATTTGATTGGAAATTGAAAGTTGAAGTTCACTTTATGAGTCAAAAGAGATTCAAGGGCAACTAGACCCCCCCCCCCCCCCCCCCACCTTCTTTTCCAAACCCATCTGATAAAATTTTTTAGATAGACAGTTTGTTAAAAATTTTTCAAAGGTCAGATAAGAAAAACCCTGGTGTCAATACAACCCCCCAGGGCCCAGGGGAAGGCATTCTAAGTTGTGCCCTGAAGGCATGTGTGGTTCTTATGACAGGAATGCTTGTATAAACTTCATAGAGGGCTCATTTGATTGGAAATTTAAGGTTCTAGTTCACTTTTTAAGAGTCAAGAGATCAAAGGGCAACTACCCCTCCCACGCCCTTTTTTTGCCAAGCCAATCTGCCACCAATTTTGAGATAGCCATTTTTTTAAAATTGTTCAAAAATTAGATAACAAAAACTTTGGTGTCAATGCAATCAAGATAACCATTTTGTTAAAAATAGTTGAAAAGTCAGATAACAAAAACTCAGGTGTCAATAAAACCCCCCAAGGGTCCAGGGGGTAGGCGTTGTCCTGGGGACATATATGGTTCTTATGAAAGGGATGCTTGTATATACTTCAGAGAGGGCTCATTTGATTGGAAATTGAAAGTCCTAGTTCACTTTTTAAAAGTCAAAAGATATTTTAGGGCAACTAGCCCCCCCCCCCAAAACACACACCCTTTTCCCCCCAAACCCATCCTATAAAATCTTTAGAAAGCCATTTTGTTAAAAATAGTTCAAAGGTCAGATAAGAAAAACTCCTGTGTCAATGCAACCCCCCATGACCAGGGGGCAGGCATTGTAAGTAATGCTCTGGGGGCATATATGGTTCTTATGGAAAGGATTTGAGAGAGCCATTTTTTGAAAATGGCTCAAAGATCATATAAAAAAAACTCCAGGGTTGACACAATCTTTCAGGGCCCAGGGTAGGCATTGTAAGTTATGCCTGGCAGGCATATATAGCTGTTATGGAAGGGATACTTGTATAAGCTTCAGAGAGGGCTCATTTGATTGGAAATTGAAAGTTCTAGTTCAGTTTTTAAGAGCCAAAAGAGATCAGAGGGCAACTATCCCCCCCATGCCACTTTTCCCCCAACTGCATCTGATAAAAATTTGATATAGCTATTGTGTTAAAAATAGCTCAAAAGTCAGATAACAAAAACTCTGGTTTCAAAACAACCCCCCAGGGGCAGGTGCTGCAAGTTATGCCCTGGTGGCATGTTTGGTTCTTATAGAAGGGATGCTTGTATAAACTTCAGAGAGGGCTCATTTTAATGGAAATTGAAAGTTCAATTTTCAAGGGTCAAAAGAGATTGGTGGGAAAAATCAAATTGAATATTTGATATATAATGATATTAATTGTTTAAAGATCCATCAGTTAAAGATTTTATTTCACTATAATTTTATTTTCATTTTCAATGCTGTAAGAACTGGAAAAGAAAATATATGTAATATAATTTGTTTTCAGTGAAGTGGCAATGATGCAGTAGGCTTTAGGTTTTTACAGTTAAGGAAGGGGACAATTTTAGATAGAACTAATAAATTAAACTGAATATTTGATGCATAATGATATTAATTGCTGAAAGCTCATCAGTTCGAAATTTTACTGTAATTTTAATATTTATTTTCAATATTAAGTACAAAAGAAAATATTTGTAATACAATTCGTTTTCAGTAAAGCACTATGTTGTATGTTTTTTGCTATGATTGTATATTTAATTTCTGTTGGTTTTGGTTTGATTACTTAAATTCTTGTTTATAGTGATTTTTGTTTGTTTTAAGTTTGATTTGCATATTCAATTTAAATTTCACTTGTTTTAAAACTTATTTATGCATTTACATTAAGTATCTATTGTAAGTTGTTTGCATTGATTCTTTATTTAATTTCTTTTCGTTTAGGGTTTCATTTATGCTTCAATACCAAATATTTTTTATTGTTTTAAGCTTGATTTGCATTTTCAATTTAAGCATTACTTGCTTTAAGATTTATTTATTCATTTATATTATTACTTGATGGTTTTTGCTATGATTGTATATTTAATATGTTGGTTTTGGGTTTCATTTATTCTTTAATAGTAATTTCTTGTTGTTTTGAGTTTGAATTTTGACAGGTATTTGGATCTGCTGATCTTTAGTTTAAAATGGCCTTTACTCCTTTTTGAAAAACTTCTTTTTTGGAAAGTTTTTTTTTTAATTAATATATAGAAAATTCAAGGCTAGGACTATTTTTTGTAATTAAAATATCCAAGAAAGGGAGCTTTCCTGAATCTTCCAATTCTATTGTGAAGTGAAGATTTTAATCAAAAGTGTTCAAATGTGCCAAAGAATCATTTAGAGAGTTCTGTCCATGTTTCCAAGCAAACAAAATATCATCAAAAAAACAAAACCAGAGACACTGTTTTAAGGGAAAACTATTCAAAGCAGATTGATCTATGAAATCCATGTAAAAATTTGCCAAATAGGGAGACAAAACAGGGCCCATCAGCAGACACATAATCTGAAGAAAGTATTTTTCTTGGAACTTAAAATACAAAGAGAACTTGTTGCAAAGACAATCAAGCTTCCTTGTTTTGTCAATTTCCAAGGTTTTATAATCTAACCAAGCAGAATTTTCCTCTAATTTCTTTGTAAGGCCTGTTCACATTTATACATGAAGTATACATGGAAATTGCATCAATAATGATGCTTGTTTTTTGTATTGAAGAAAATATTTTTCTTGGAACTTAACATACAAAGAGAACTTGTTGCAAAGGCAAGCAAGCTTCCTTGTTGTGTCAATTTCCAAGGTTTTATAATCTAACCAAGCAGAATTTTCCTCTACTTTCTTTGTAAGGCCTGTTTACATTTATACATGAAGTATACATGGAAATTGCATCAATAATGATGCTTGTTTGTCTTTGCAACAAGTTCTCTTTGTATTTTAAGTTCTATTTTTTTTTCTTTTCTTCAGATTATGGGTCTACCAATGGGCACTGTTTGTCTCTATATTTGGCAATTGTTGATGGAAGGAGTTGTTGATGAAAAAATCTGTCATGTTTTTAATTTGTTCTATATGACTTTTGCCATCTAAGAATCCTCATGCAAAAAAAATCCTTTGCAATGATTTTACTTTGTGGTTTTGCATTAAAAAGTTACTACCATTTAACCATAATTTAGCCTACCAAAGAAGAAAGATTTTTCTATGCCATTGATAGTGCATTGGGGTGGCAAATCAACATTTTAGTAGCTTGGTCTTCCTTTATATGGGCAGTTGGCAGGCCTTTTGTTTATTCATAATAGAATACCTGCAAAGAGGGGACAGGGGAAGTGAATCACTTGAATTAGGAAACTGATACAAGAATGCAAGAACATTAAGTCCATTTGTTCCAGAACAAATTCTATGATAAATTTTAGAAAAATACTTATTGGGAAAGGGGGAAAGAGTAGGATTATTCTTATTAAACAAAATATCTGATAGTTTCCATTGGTAAATATCTCTAATGGGGATTGGTCTCCCACTTGGCTGGTCAATATTTATAGCATTTTTTGCTATTTTATCAACCTGATAATTACCACTTATACCAGAGTGGTTAGGAATATACTGAAGATAAGTTCTTATGCCACTTGAAGCAAGATTATCTATAATACTAATGCAATGATAAGTGTCAATATCCAGCTTATACTGAGGAGCTGAAGACAGCAACTCAAGGCTTGATAAAGAGTCAGATTAATAATAGAATAATATTATAAACAGAACTATAATATTATTTGAATTAGCAATAAAAGGTTTATTTTCCATAAGGTGTTCTAATGCCATGATTATGGCATTTAACTCTGCAGACATTATAGATACATTATTATACAATCTCTCATCCATTGCGACTTTCAGGTGAGGAATGAAAGCACCACTTGCTACCTTCTCATTCATTTTGGACCCATCAACAAAGATTCAGAAATGGTTTTTATAAGTAATTGTATCAAGTTCAGTAAATTTCTTCTGGACAAAAGCAATGGGGGTTAAATCTTTAGTGCATTTTGAGAAATCAGTATTTATTATGGGGATTGACCAATTCCATGGAGAGGATTGGGGGAAATTAGGTGCAATAGACTTTGCAGGTACAGGGAACTTCTTCTGAATATTGGCATACTCATCGGCAATGCCTCTATACATGGTTGATTTTTTTTAACCAATTATGTAGGGTTTGTGAGCTATTTGATTCAATTTTTTAAAGATGTTTTATCAAGAAAAAGCTACGTCTCTCCCTTATTGTTGCTAACCCACTCTCCATAAGCAGAAACTTGGTGCTTGTGTGAGACCAAATATGAGATGTATTATATTGTTTTGTATTGTTTCAATTTTTTGCATCTGGGTCTTTGCACATGCACCATAGACGATGAGCCCATAGTCAATATTGGGTCTTATATGTGAGTTATGGGGCTGTAAGGTTTTCTCCTTACAGCCCCAGGGTGTGGAAAGAAGTCTTTTTAGTATACTTGTTTTTCTATAGCATTTTTTTATTGTGTTTGAAATGTGGAGGTGGAAATTAAGTTTTTGGTCAAACATGTAGAAGATTTTGCCAATGGTTTATGCTGTTTCATCTGTCATTTTTTATTTAAGACCTGAAACTGCAATATGAAGTGTATCTTCTATAGCTTTCATAGAATGTTTTTTTTCTGGGATTTGTTGACATTTGTATTTATGTTCTATCTTTACTTAGGGAACAGCCAATATTTTCCTGTAAAGCTCATGTCTTCCATATTGATCCAAAAACTAAAAAGTCATGGGTGCCAGCTTCTACAACTGCCATATCAGTCTCGTTTTTCTTTGACTCAACCAGATCTCTCTATAGGATAATTAGTGTTGAAGGAGCAAAGGTATGTGTTTCTTTTTTCAAAACTCAGAATTATTTGCAAATTCATTTCAACGTAATTTATGTATACTGCTAACCTAGTTGTTGCATAAATGTAAAAATAGCCTATATGCTTAAGGTTTTTTGTTCTTACTTTCTACTATCATAGCACACAGCTGAAATCTTCAAAAAGTAACCATGGTACATCACCTACAAAGTTATTGTAGATGTAGAGATATCAATTGGGGGGAGGGGGCTATTTTGAAAAACAACTTCTTTTATTTGAATTGACATAACTTATGTGATGCAGATGCTGGAAAAGCATCTGTATTTACCTATTTAATATCATAATATACAATATTTTCCAATAATCATTGCCCTTGAAGTTTAGATTATTTTCATTATGTAACTATTTTGCTAAATCATATTGTATCCTATATGTTGACTCTACTTTTTTAAGAACATACAAGCAATAATTGTCTATACATGTGAATATTTGTTTCCTGAAGATGGCTTGATATTTTTTTATGAAAATTAACACATTAACATTTTCCGGCCTTTAAAAAGGATCTAGATAGGGCATGACTGGGACTTTTTTTCTAGGGGTGATTGTATTGTTCCTATGGTCCTGTAAGATGATATACTGACTTAATGCAAAATTTTCAACATCAGACGTAGGCTATAATGTTGTGAGGAATGAAGCATTGAGTGCTCCCCATGATGATTATCTCAACAGCACAATCATTTTATAACTCCAAAATCCTGTAAAGAATGAACCGCTAAACCATTATTTTTAGTGGGAATTTTGCATTATGTCATGGCATCATTTGTACCATTTGTACAGTTTCCTTTATTAGTATGAATAAGCCTGCCTTCAGAACAGTTTTGTAAAATTCGTTGCAGTGATGAGATGAACCTCTAATGCTTCAGAAAGATTTGTTCCAAATTCTACAGTACAACTGTAGCTCAGGAACAACAAGCTCTACTGGGCGACTTAAAACCCTCTCAACTCCAACCCTAAACACTCTAAACCAAAATATGTGTTCTCCTAAGACTATGCAATGATCCTTGAAAGTTTGGTAAAAATTTATAGTGGATCTTAAATGTGTTGACAGGTTCAGAAAGCAAGAAAGACCTAGTTAAATACCTAGAGAACAGGAACAAGTTAAGTAGGTTTAGGTATCAGTGGATGCCAAATTCAAAAAAAGAAACGTGGGTTAAGGATTAGCAAAAAAGAAGCTAAAAACATATGGTATCAAACAGTTGAAGAGGGTGTTGCTTTCCTTTGAAGGTATAGCTGCCCATGGGAATTAGGAATCAACAGGCTGTGAAAACTTTTATGGGTAAAAAGCGTTGTTAAATTTAGCTAAGTAGTTTTGCTTGTTTATTTTTACAGTTCAACATGGCAACACTGGCGAAAATGTGATACTTCCCCAGATATTTCATATAGTGGATTTTTTTGTAAATAAGCGGATTTTTTTTTTTAACATTTTGGTGTTTATAAAGAAAATTATGTTGCAATTTGAGTGGTAGGTGTATATAATACAAGTACCGTTTTGGTTATATTCTGGGATGCTATACACCCTTTGTCTTCAAGAAAGAAGCTGTGTTTTATTTTGTATACTCATTTCTGAATAACAAAAACAATAGCAAACTTATATAAGACATTACTACTAATAAAAACACTGCAGCACAAAGCCGCCCAAGGCCAACACAGCTACGTTTGTTCTTATACATGTATAAGAACAAAGGTTCGGGAAGACAAAGCAAGGGAAAGATAGAAAATGATTTTTAAATTCTGTGAAATAAACTATTAGATAAAATTGTGCAGATATAAATATAATATCACTTGTGGATTAACTAACAGATGCAATAGTTCAAATTTGTATAATAATGAATAATTAATACATCTAATAAAACCTAGCAAATCCTCCTCTGACTTTTGGAGTGCCCATGCTCCAGAACCATACTTGACTTGTGTCATTGCTGTAGCTTCTGATATTCTTATCTTGGTTCACAGACAAATATTCTTCCAACTGTGGACCTTGATAATTCTATATCTAACATCATCACTGTATTCATCATCTTTACTAATAATGCTAACTAGGTATGTAAAGCTGTCCAGTTGATCAACCTTCTTGTTACCCAACATCACCTCTTCACCTTCACTTATTCCTAGTCTCAGCAACTTAGTCTTCTTAACGTTAATTTTCGAATCCATTCTTGTACCCTTTTCTTTGTCCTGAGCCTGAGTAATTTCAAATCTAGGTTTTCATAGTGCCCATTTACATAATTGAAGTTTCTTTTTATTTTCTAATTTTATAGTATTTGAAATTTCAAGAAAAAAATTATGCAAAATACCCTTTAATTATAATTTTCGCTATTGAACTTTGGCAAAACCAATAGCTAATCAGAGCAAAATCCTGATCAAAAATATTGATATTGATATATCAAAGGAAAAATATTGATTAGTTATATAATTGCCCAACACTACCAGACACCACGAATGATGGCCGCATTTGACCTGCTCCCCATCGGTAGAGACGAAAACTTAACTTGCTTTCTGAATAGCCCTCGTAATTATAAAACCTATGGTTAAAATATATCTTGTTTAGTCTAATTGTATTAGTAAGTAGTCACAGTTGCAAGTAGTTGCAGTTGCAGTAACAAATGATCGTAATTGCAAGTAGTCAAAGTGTAGCAATAGAAAAAGATGGTTGACTTCTACTAAATGCGGTACTAAATACTGACCACGTCAAAGGCGATATTATGCCCAAGGGTCATGAACTTACACCTTGTAATTTCTCCGATAGCGCCGCTTATAGCGCTAAAGATTGTGTCAACTAGGCTAGCACCGCTCTCAATTAATGGGAGAAAATTGAATATGTAGACGTATAAATGGGTCCTCTTTTTTCTCGAGCTATCTGGAGATCAGATTCCTTTGGGAGCATTTACCTTGGAGATATACGAACTAATTACCCATTATTAGACTAGATGCAGACATATAAAATGAAATAAACACAGATAAAAAAGGCAATAGATTTATTGAACTTACATGGTTAGATGCACAGCAATGGGTCACTTCAATGACAATAACGGTGACAAGAATATGAGAATTTCGTCTGAATCCTCCCCAATCTGATATACGAATAATACCAAATCTGACTTATGAATAACCTCAAAAAGCACATTTACCCCACTATCAAAACATAGATTTTCAGTCCTGCGCCATGAGGACTGGCTCACCATTGGCCCAAGAGGACCAAGGATGTAAAACTTTCGTCCAATAATTCCTTTTAGATATTTCTGATGATTCAGGCGTTCACACGGTTTTTTGCCATTTAAACTTCCTTAGAAATATCGTACGTAGCATATTTTTTATTTCTCACTCTCTTAGCGAAATCTTAAGCCTGGATAGTGCTGTTCTTTGTCTGAGGTGACTGCACTTTTTCTCTTTGCTGATTAAGGACTTCATTTTTGAAACTAGGTTTAACTTAATTATAGAAAATCGGAATTATCTTTAGAAAGAAGGAACTTTATTTTGGTATTTTAAATACATCGCATCTTACTCATGGTACATATCACCCTTCCCATCAATTAATGACGTCCCGTCATTAGTAACTGCTCATTAGGAGTGCTAAAAATTTTCTCTATTATTTTTCTTATTTTATTCTACATCCTTATCTAAAATTCATCCACCAGACTAAGATTATTTATGGTTCTAGGTTAGCTACTATACTAAGGATTTTTTTTCTATATCTAACACTGATTACTTTTACATTTCCAACAAGGTTGGGGCTATTCTACCTTTATGTTAGTTTCTTTTTTGAATTCACTTTTTTTTGTCTATATGGTACACTACTTTCTATCTACGCTACATTAAATGAATAGCTTGACAACGCTACACATAACTATCTGGATATCTAACACTACATACAAAAACGATTTAAAACACACAATATTGTGTTTACCATGTTCACTGGTAATTTTAAAACACCTTCACTATTGGGATTCTTGAATTATCAAAGTTATTAGGAAGTAACATATGTAGATTCACATCTATTCATCACCTTCGAGTCCTTAATGTACTCAATCCTTCTGTTGTAAATTATTGTCCTTCACTCTTTTTGTCTTGGCAAAAACTTTGAAGCATTTACGTTATGGTTTCTTCATGGAACAGTTCGAGCCTGGTTGTCTTTACACGACAAGTTTTCTCTAATAGTCAACTGGGAAATGATGCTTCCCACTACAGGTTTTGGCGTATTTCTTCTCAGCATATGATTGTTTAGGATATCTTGAGGCACATAGAGAATGTATTCTCGCGTTAAAATTGTTCATTTGTGCCTTTTATAAAATTGTTAGCTCATGGCTTGCAACGATTAGCCTTTGCGGTGATTCCGCGGTTAATCACGGGGTAATTGAAGTTTGGATTTGAAACGGGTTGTCGTCATACTATAGTGACTCTTTTAACATATTGTCTTTAACTTGAACTTCAAACATCTTCAAATATCGTTTAACTTCAAATATCGTTAAATATCGTTTATCTTGTATTGATCGATGGGGTTCTCAGAATTAAACTTCAAATTGTCTCTAACTTCAGCTTCAAATATTTTCAAATGTTTTAAATATCATTTAACTTCAAATATCGTTAAATATCGTTTATCTTGTATTGATTGATGGGGTTCTCAGAATTAAACTTCAAATTGTCTCTAACTTCATCTTCAAATATCTTCAAATGTCTTAAAGTATAGTTTAACTTCAAATATCGTTAAATATCGTTTATCTTGTATTGATCGATGGGGTTCTCAGCATTTATGTGATTATATAGTTCGTTAAAGCACTTGATACTGAGATTCAAATATAGTGTTACCTGATACGTAATATGGTTCATGGTCGAAGAAACGACGATCGAAGGTAACTGTTGTTTTCGTAGACGAAGCTGGGATGAAAATTCCCTGGAGTCTATGGTGAGTACTCTTCGTTGGTTGAGATATGGTGAAAATAGATGCTACTGGGTCATATTTGTACTGGGAAGCTCATTGTAATGCTCAATAACCAATGTGTCCATTTACTTCCTGTAATAAAAATAGCGTGGCAGAATCACACGTTCTTTAAAGTAAATACTCATACAATAATTTACGCATTAATTGGGTTAAAACAACATTGTTCCCATTGGGAAATTCAATACATAGAAGTTTCTTATAAAATATTAATTCTTTAACTATAAGTATGGTCTCTTATTATACTTTCTAATATACACTACTACATACACTTTATTTTAACTTCTTTCAACACTTAGTTAATTTTACGTTAGATTTAAAATAATCATTTAAACACAGTTTATGCTACATGGTTAATTTTTGAGGTCTAATTTTACAACTTGTTTCATGCCTGCATTGTTCACGCACGTCCGTGCTGTTTAAGAAACGCATGTGCAGCGTCATAACCACACGGTTTTACGTAAACGATACTACAATGAGGGAACAAGACATAACAAGGACGAATGGAGACCTCTCTACCCACTCGTTTTCTAATGTCTTCCCTATTTCTTGGCTTAGACGTTCTCATGGGGCTCCGGGTTTAACCTCTGCATTTCAGCTGTTTCCCCGTGTTCTTCTCTTGGTTTTCGTCTTCTTATTCTTAGGGCTTTTCCGTAATTAAAAGTCAATAGGGTTCTTATGGTCAGGGAGGTTGCGAATACGAAACATACGGCCAATAGCATGTTCCACCAGAAATTGGTTGATTCTTTGAGCTCATTCGTGTTTCTTTCTAGGCTTGTTACTTGTTGAAACAAGGTCTCGAAGGATTTGGGGTCCAATTTCATAAAGATCTTCCATGCGTCATGGCTAGCTAGCAATGCATTTTCCTGCTTGGATATTACTCCATGTTTTACAATATCTTGGGCCACTGCGTGAACAACGAGGATTATGATGATATTCTTAAGCCTCATCTTATTTTTTGTTTCTAGAATTAATTTATCATTAATTGTACCCATTTTTCGCAAAAACCGTTTGTTTACTGCTTTGTTATTATTATATATTTTTTCAAGGGCACTTTATATGCAATCATTTTGTGGCATTGGCCAAAGAAAACTGATTTGTAGGCGTAAAACAGAATAAATATTTTATGATTAGATAGGTTAGGAAGGTAAAGTTAGGACTTCCGAGCTTTATTCTGGTCGTGATATACCTCTATGACTGGTTGAGATATAGCTTTAAAGCGTAGCTAGTAATCGTTATGCAATTTAATTTTTACATTATATTTCTCGAGTAAGAAACACATGAATAAGCAAACTTGCAGCACATATTTACACTGGTATCCTATTTTGTGTAGGCCTAAAACAATTATAATCTGCACTAGGACAAAATATTTCATATAATTAGACGTTTCTGTACTGATAATAATTTGTTTTGGATAATATCCATCTTAGTTAGGGCATGGGTCGATTTTTTATAGAAAATTCCAGGGGACCTGAGTCAGTATAGGTAAGATATAACGTGACTGACTTGCGAAAATATGTCACAAAAATTAGAGCACAAGATATGTCATAGATAAAGCAAGGAAATTAAAGAACATTTTTGTCACAGAACTATAGAACAGTGATCTCTCTGTTATTGTATACGTCATAGACATAAACTAATGAAATTAAATTTTTCGCCAAGGAGCTAAAGACATTAATGTCTCTGTTTCTCTTTGGAAGTAATGTTTAACACAGAGCTGTAGAACAGCATACGTCATAGATATAATATAATGAAATTAAAAAGCTTTTCTTTTTTTTCGCCTCGGAGCTATAAGAAAGTAAACTCTCTGTTTCTCTTTCAAAGCATTCTGATCCAAAAAACGGAAACTTAACTAGCTCACAGAAGTTTCTATTTAACCTTTAAGTATTGTTTTGACTGGCCCTGATTGGCATAAAAATACTAATTTCTTACACTTGAAGGGCTGAGAAAATATCCCTTCCTACGGTCGTTTATAAAAAAAAAAACTACAAAAAACAATCATGGGCCTTGAATTCCTCCCCGGGCTTCCCACAAGACGTGGTCCAACGCCAGTTGTCGTTTTCAGTCGACCACGATCTTCCTACCTTTGGTTATTTTCTGTTCCAACCTTTCTCTCTGATCACCAGTGTTTTGACATTACTCGTATTATTTTTTTTCATTAATATTCACTTGGTTAACTTTACTTGCACACTTTTAAATTTATTATGGTGTTAAATTTAACATATTTGAAATTTGTCTTTACATTAATTAGGGATATTTCCATCTGTCAGGTTTTTTAACCGTTCTACCTGACTGTGTCGTTATTTTCTCCTCTGTTTCTTGCGGTTTTTTCTTTTTCGGTTTTTCTAGCGAAATAAGGTCAAACTTTTTGTATTGTTTTTTCAAAAATTCTTGCCCTTTTAATTTCGTTTGTTTCCCGTGTGCGGCTGCTGAGGTCGGTCTTGATTTCCCTATTTCTTTAGCTACTATATGGTCTGATTCGCCATCAGACTCTTCAGAACTAGTTTCCGACGACTCCGGATTAGAACTTTTAGAGGTGGCACTTTTTGAGGTATCACCTGCCCTTCCTTCGTAAATTTCTACTCCTCTGGAAGTAGTCGGTTTATTCCCTAAGTCCTCGTCTTGATTCCTCAACTCAGGAGATTTGAAAGATTCTTGAGAGTTTTGGGAGGAATCAATAGTTTTTGCGGGGTTCCTCCATTGTTTGAATGCCATGTCCTCAGGGGGATGGGGCATTCTTTGCAATAGGGATTCCCTCCGTGAAGTCCACTGTTTAGGTTTGACCTTGGACACAGTTATATCATGATCTTGACCTTGCTGGTCATCCTTGGGAGTTTTATTCTCGGGTAATGTACTTTGGCTCGTTTTTATGGGAAAATTTATTAAATCCATAGCCTCTCCTAGGTTTGTTTTAGTTAAATTTTTGTGAGTTTTCCTTACAGTAATACGGGGGGTTTCTACAGCTCTGTTTAATTCTTCCTGTAAAGACAGGGACCTTTCTATCGGTGTTGCAGGGGAAACCATATCGTCTGGAAATCTTTTGGGGGGACATGGGGTCGAAATTCTATCGGGGAAAAATTGGGTTTTTGGAGATATTGTATAATCTAAATCTCCTGCGCTCGCCGATGAATAACTTTTTGGGCTTTTTGGCGTTCTTATTCTTACTGGTATTAGGGATTTTTTCTCTGGAATAATTAGATTTTCCATAGCTAAAAATTCTTTAAAATTTTCCTGATCACTGTCATTCTCGAAATAGTCTTGCTTGAAATTAAAGGGTTTTAGCACTGCCAATCTTGACCTAGGGGGCTCATTTTCTGAATCTGACGAATCAGTAGAAGAGGGATGTGATACCCATCTCTCTGGAAATTTGGCTCTTTTTATTCGGCTAACATGCGCCTTGTAAGTTCTTCCACTATCGGATTTTTCCATTTTAAGAGTATATTCGTTATCGTACTTTTTGACTATTCTGTACGGTCCGGAATATTTGTTGGAAAGTTTTTTTCCTTCCGTTTTTGCCTCGTTCTTAAGGTAGATGCAGTCTCCTACTTTGAAACTTATACTCCCCTTGACTTTGGGTTGGTTTCTTAGCTCTTGGTTTATTTTACATTTTTCCAACTCTTGCCTAACTATTTTATAAGTTTTCCTCATCCTATTTATGGATTCTTGTTTGTAATCTTCCGAGCTATTATAACACTGCCGAGATTCAATAATCTCATTATACGGGATTCTAAAATCACGACCAAAAAGTAAATAAAATGGATTGTCTTTGGTTGTTTCGGAATAAGCAGTGTTGATTACGTTAGTTAAATAAGGTAAGAATTTATCCCAGTCGCTCCTGTTGTCGTTTGTATAAATACTTAATACGTTCGAAAATATTTTATGCCTGTTTTCTATTTTACCATTAGCTTGTGGGTGGTACAGAGCTGTCTCAATTTTCTCTATATTAAGAAAACTCATCATGTCTTTTGTTACTTTCGAAACAAAATTGCTCCCGTTGTCGCTCAAAATTTTATTAGGAATGCCAAATTGTAAAAATAACTTTGCTAATGCCTTGCTTGTGGCATAAGCACCTTGATTTTTTAAAGCTTTTGCAAAAGTAAATCCGGAAAAATATCTATAACCGAAAGAATACAAGTATGGCCTCTGCTAAAAACAGGTAAGCCTCCACTTGTCCCGTATAGGTCAAATGAGATAATATCGAAGGGGTACTTTGCTACCGGGATCCTTCCCATTGGAGGATTTGGATAAGCTGGGGGGATTTTTCTTAAGTTACATGCTTCGCATGTACTTACAAATTCTTTAAGTTTTGTCATTGCAGACGGGACATAAAAGTAATGTTTTAACTTATGGAACATTTTCACAACTCCTAAATGTCCACCTGTATCCGAATGAAAATATTCAAATGCTGGCCCTATCAAGTTTTGTGGTAATACAGGTATTATTGAGGTTTGGTTTCTGTTTGTCTCGGCGGTCACAATTCTACACAGTATTTCTTCATCAAGATCATAGTAAAAATTATCTATCTCTTTTCTAAGAGTTTTGAATTTATCCGGTAACGCATCATCATTCACAAAATAATCAATTAGTGCTACACACATTTCTTCCTTTTTTTTGATTTCTTTTTATATTTTCCAAAGACAAGGGACAATAGTTAATTTTATTCTCTTTTACTGCGTCTTTGACTTTGTTTTTCTTACATCCATGTTTGCTCTTAGCAATTATGGCGTTAATTTCATTTTCTTCATCTTCCGATGGAATATTTTCTGGGTATCTACTTAAAAAGTCGCAAGCTGTGTTTTGTTTTCCCTTTAAATGTTCAAATTCGTAATCTAGGTCTTGGATTTTCATAATCCGTCTAGCTAGAATGCCCGTGGGGTTTTTAAATGTGCGCAGGTACTGCAAGCTTTTATGGTCTGATCGTAGTATAAATTTTCTACCAATAAAATAATGTCTAAATTTGTCCAAGTGGTAGATAATAGATAATAATTCTAAATTTGTGGCGGAATAACTACTTTCACCTTTTGATAAGGTTTTACTCGAATAGCATATAACTTTTTCTATTTGTTTTTGTTTAGGCGTTCCCTCTAGAGGATTAGGGTTTTCTACCGGGATTATTTGCGAAAGAATTGCGGCAATGCCTTTTGAACTGGCATCCGTTGTAACCACAAATCTTCCGTTTTCGAAATCAGGGAGTGCTAATATTGGTTCAGAAGTGAGTGCCTTTTTGAGACGGTCTAGGGACGTTTGAGCTTCCTGGGACCAGGTAACATTATGAGAGTTCCCTTTAGTTAATTCCGTGAGGGGTTTCGCAATTTGGGCGTAATTGCGTACGAATTTTCTAAAGTAGCCAGTAAGGCCTAAAATTCCCCTTAATTCTTTCATAGTTCTGGGGGGCTTGAGGTTTTCAACACATTTTATTTTATCAGGGTCTGGGGATATTTCTCCCTGGGTTACTACTACTCCTAAAAATTTAATTTTAGGTTGAAATAAATTTACTTTCTCAGGCCGGCATTTTAAATTGCCTTGTCTGAACTTCTCGAACACCTTAGCTAACGTTGCTAAGTGTTGTTCAGTGTTTTCCCCCACGCATATAATATCATCAACAAAATGAATTATATTCTTTAATCCTCTTAACAGGTGCAATAGGGGTCTACATAGCGCGCTTGAACTTGTTTTAAGCCCAAATGGTACCCTTGAGTATTCATAAGAACCATATTCGGATGCTGAAAATGCAGTTTTATGGACATCCTTTTCGGCTATTTTCACTTGGTGGTAGCCTTGGGTAAGGTTGCTGCAACCAAGCGGTAGCTGCAACCAATTTAATATATTGAAAGCCTTTTGCCTATGATAATGTAGCGGCAACCAAGTTAACATATTGAAAGCCTTTTGCCTATGATAATGCATTTTGCCTATGCCTATGATAATGTTTATACCTACCATTTGATCAGATCTCTCAGTTTGTATAGCTACTACGTGAGTTCAGAAGTTGCTGTCTGAGAAGCTACAGTACAGACATACAATTTATGCTTTAAAAGAAATTTAAAAAGTCATCTAAACTCTGTAAGGAGATAAATTATTTGAAGTTCGTTTTTTATTGTTCTTTGTACCCATTTTATTTATAACATTTATTAATACTATTACTGCCTCTTACCAATTTAACGTTATGTTGATGTAGGTTATCAAAAGGGTGTAACAGCTATATACCCCTAACAGCTTAGAGTATTAGGTTGAACTTTTAGTGGAAGTTGAGGAGATGTTGAACCCTTGGACCAACCAAAAGGAACTAAATACTACTGAACTAAATCAAAGTAGATTTAGTGCAATCAGGCTATCAACACGCGATAGGTGAGATATCTTAGGACAGGAATTTGGTATATATGAGGATATTAAGTTGAAGCTTTCAGGGCTGTTACTATCACTAGTCCTGTTTGTTACTTCACTACTCGTGTATTGAATAAATACAAAAAGGTATAGGTGCGTCCAGGTTGTCAAAATAGTATTGACTCAATATCTTCAGATTAGAATAGGGTATTAGGTTTTATTGAATAAATTCAAAAGGGTATAGGTGTATCCAGATTGTCAAAATAGTATTGACTCAATATCTTCAGAACAGAATCGGGCATTAGGTTTTAATTTTTAGGGAAAGTTGAGCGTGTGTAAAACAAAATTAAAAGATATCCAGATATCTGGTGTATCCAGAGTGCATACATATCAGCAATATTTCAAGAAAGGTGGAGAGCATTAAGTTAAACCTTTCAGGGCTGTTACTATTACTACCGCTGCTGCTGGTGTTGAAAACATTCAAAAGGGTTTAGGTGCATCCAGGTTGTCAAAATAGTATTGACTAAAGATTTTGAGAACAGAATAGGGTATTTATTTTTTCATTTTTCAGGGTTTTATTTTTCAGGAAAAGTCAAGCGTGTATAAAACAAAATTAAAAGGTACTATGATTATCCAGATTATTAAAAGGGCGTATTTGCAATATCGCAGGAACAGCTGAGGGCGTTACGCTGGAAATTTCAGGGTATATTATTAGGGATGTTGAATTAAGTCAAAGACTTAATTCAACATCCATTCAATTTTGTCGTAAGTGGGTGTTTGCGATATCTAAGGAAGAGGTTAAGGAATGAAGTTGAAGCTTTAAGGGCGTGTTGAGGGCGTGTTTTATTAAGTATGGATGTTAAAAGGGTGTGTCTGCAATGTATCTGGAATATATTAGGATATGAAGGTGGGTACGAACCTACATTTCTGCGTTGGAGTGTATGTTTAACCAAACATTTAGTAAAACAAGATAGTAAAATTCAAGTTTATTTTTTAACTTTCTAATGCTTTAGCCAAAAAAGTTATTCGTCTTTTCCAATTATTTGTGCGTTGTTTTGCAAGGTTTTTCATCATAAAGAGCTGAAGGTTTTTCATTCAACATTAAACCTATGTTGAAGTGCCAAACGTTTGGATCTCTTGTCATTTTCCTACACTTTTGGCATAGGCTTTGAGCTACAATTTTGCAGTAATGAAGAGAAAATGCTCATTTATGCTTTACCTTGAATAACTACTGATTAAGAAACGATATCTTACACTAGTCCTAAACCAAAAATACTGGTAGTGTGAACTTTCCATTATGATAAATGTACCTTAACGTTTACTTTTCAATATAAAACTTGACTGATTTTTCTATATTGCATAGGCTGTGATCAATAGTACTGTTACACCCTCTATGACCTTTACAAAAACATCGCAAAAGTTTGGCCAGTGGTCTGATGTACGAGCTAATACAGTTTATGGTCTTGGCTTCCCATCCGAAGCAGAATTGAATAAGGTAATTTCTTTTTATATTAGGATATATTTTTACATTAGGTTGCTTGGAACAGTAATGTACATTTCTGGTATATAAACACGAGGATCACTGACATTTGTGGATCACTCCTATTTTGGATGGGGAAATGCTATGAGGTTTCCCTTGTCAATGCACAAAAAAGTACATCTTCTTGCGGCACTATGTTGTGTAAACTTATAGCTTTCTAGTATCTTGTCATGTGAACTGATAGATCTTATGTTTGTAATTTAAATAACAAACTTGCCTATTTGTATTAATTGTTTCCAAGATTCTGTTTTTTTAGTTTCTCGGGTGCTATTGGGCCGAGTAACTCCTTACTTACAGCTCGTTACCATGGAATGTTTGGTTAAATAATTTTGGCATGATTTTGATATGCCTTCATCCTCGATGAGTTTTTCCATGGTAACCATTTTAATTTAGTGTTGTTATACTAGATAACGGTTAGACTTGTTTGATTTAGCTGTCTTAAGAAATTAAGATTCATATTTGAGTTTCTTCATCATATGAAATAATTAGCGTCATCACAAGGCATGCAGGATAAAGTTGACTTATATTGTTTCTTGTCACATTTCAACGTGAGTAAGGACAATAAAGGGTTTGGGGTGGAATTGTCATTTTTGTGCGAAGAGAGGGAAGCTATGTGCTTGTTACCTTTTTTTGGGACAGGACTTTAGAAAATTCGTCCTCTTTAGCAAATTCATTCAGAATCTGTCTGACAAGGGAAGCTGGAGCAATTTGCATTAATTTATGATTATAATGACCGTCGTAATTTAGATCGTTATTGATTTCAAAATTTAGCCTTTCACATTGCTGACGTAAGCTAGTTTAAAAAGAGATAAAATATTCCAAACATCTTTCAAACTGAAACACATAATTCATTCTATTCAAGTCGTGCTTGCCTATTAAAATCATATTATTTTATTGTAGAGCCCCCCCCCACCAATAAAAAAGAGCGAATTTTCTGATGAAAATATAGTACGGACATGAAATAAAAACGAACAAAAGCTATTGCTTAAGTAAAACAGGCTCTTCATACCTGTGTTTGAAGAATTATGCTGAACAGCACTTTGCTGAAAACACAAGACTGGAGTGAAAAATGGGGATGTTTCATTAGAAGCAGAAAAGTCTTTACTTATCCTGCAGAAGTTAAAACGTTAATTTCTAAGGATCTCAACAGTCATCCGCTGGCCATTATAACCATTATTTTAGCATACGGTTTAATTTTTTTTGAAAACTCAAGAAAAATGAATTATTTTAACGTCGAAGTGGTGAAGAGGAATATGAAATGTCAGGTTGATTTATAACGCAACTGATAAAACATAATATCAACCGCTAACACTATAAAATTTTAGTCCCCAGACACTTATTTTAGTATGGATTGAAATAAAACACTTAAAATATTTTTCAACTTAATCTATAGCCCTAGACTTTGCCTGGACACGTTCAGCAGAGATTTCTTTGCAACGTAATCATCAAAGATCTATTTTGAAACTAAGTCCCCAGACACTTATTTTAGTATGGATTGAAATGAAGAACTTTTAACCATTATACAAACTTAAGAAACATAATTTCTTTTTCTTGGGGTATGGGGAATCGCTAGTCATGACGCGTATTTTTGGACTTAATCTACAGCCCTAGAATTTGCCCGGACAAGTTCAGCAGAGATTTTTTTACAACGTAGTCATCAAAGATTCATTTTGAAACTAAGAAGAACCCACTTAAATTAGTTTGTACCAAATTGGGCAGGAATAATTGGTTGGAAGTCGGACCCAGTTAAATGAAATCAAATCATAATAAAAAAAGAAACATAAATGCTTCATTTTCTATTGTAAAAAAATCGTGAAGCCGTAATTTTGCGTATTTTTATAAATGTAGGGAATTATCTTGAATATGTTTATTTCAAAGAGTTTTATAGATGTATGTTACATAACTCAGAAGCAATAATTTTTATCTCTTCAAGTTTCAATTTCGTTCTTTACTTCCATTTAAAAAACTTGTTGTTTTTTTCTATGACTTTATAACGTCATGTTTTTATTCCTTGAAGTGTTATTGCCTTCTGTTTCTTTTTTTAAAGTTGTCAAATTTATCAAAAGCACAAAATTGGGTATTCTTTTGCCTACAGGTGGAATTTGGTGTAAAATTAGATTTAGGAGAGAATGAGAGAGTTAAAAATTTTATTGTAATAAATGCGTAATATTTTAGCAAATAGATGAGTAAAATACTATTTTGGCTGCAAGCAGCCCAAGCCACTCGGCTTAAAGTTAATGCTAAGAAATTGTGCTTGGTTGGCTGGCAGTATTTTTTTGTACTTATCTCTACCAACAATTGGCTTAGTGCCAAATAGTGCCAATTTGGACAAAGAAGAAAAGACAGACACAACTGTCATGCTATAATGAAGTCCAATGGTCCTCCGTTTCCACAATGAGGGAGTGTAAGCGCTCAGTACAAGGTGTTTGACCGTGACAAATGGATTGGCTGTCTCGGAATTTATATTCTCTGTCCTTTTGGTCCAATTTTCAGAGAAGTTGATGTTTTGCGGGAGAAAACGACATTTTTTTGTGGGGTAATTTATTTTGTTGCTTAAAGGAGCACTGCACGTAAGGACCCAAGATCTTGGATTAACTAAAAAATTATCTCATGGAAAAGGTTTAAGATACTATTTGTCTAAGTAAATTTTTTGTTTCAGTTTATAGAGAAGTTTCATGAAGTTAAAGAGGCCACGAAGAATATTGGTGCTGGGAACAAAAATACTTCGAATGGAAGTGCACCTACCGGCCAGGTACTTCAACCGACTAAGTAAGTTTTTATTTTATAAACAAAAGAATATATGAAATCTATTTAAGTATAAATTGCTTTCGGGCTTCAATTATGAAGGTGTAATTTTCACTGCCGTATAACGCTGGATTTATGGTGCGATCGAATCAAAATGCATCGAATATTCGGGGTCTTTCAAATAAGGTTTATAAACAACCAATTACAAGTAGAAACAACGGGGAAATTTTTTCTTAAGACAGTGGAATTCCAACCTCTAAATGAATATTTCCTCAAAATTTCCCTATTGTTTCTACCTGTAATTGGTTGTTTATGATGGAAAGGCAGTGTGGTCTTCGTCACTATTTACTTCTAGCAGTTGACCTATGATATCTTTTATTTTATTAGTTTAGGCAAAAATTTGCTAATATTATCAAACAAAAAAATTCTTAGAATCCTGCAGAAACGAAAACCTTAAGAAGGCCTTTGAGGCTAGCTGCCAAAAAGGCAAGATTAGTGTTGAAAGCGTGTATTTAATTACCTTATTTCATCTGAATGATTTTTATCAACTCACCTCACTTTATTTATCAGTCATGGTTGAACTTTATTGAAGTCATGATGCTATGGCTGTTTTAAAAGTTAAAAATTTTTGTTTTGTTTTAAAGTTCGTATTTTAATGTATTTTCCTCGTTTATATTGTGCTAAGGACCGCCCTTGGACATAGGGCAGAAATATTCATTTAGAGTTTGGAATTTTACTGTCTAGAAAAAAATTCCCAATTGTTTCCGCTTGTAATTGGTTGTTTATTACGAAAAGGTAGTCTGGTCTTCTTCACTATTAGAATAAGGTTTGAATTCTACATTAGCTCATAGGAAAGGAGCTGTAGGATCAGCCCTTGTCCGCCTTCATAAAAGGACAAAGATATATAAATACCAGAATTGTAAACGGTTTTTAGAATAAAACTCGCTCGATTTGCTAGAATAATGCAGAGCTGACTTAAGTCATATGCAGATGCACATAAATAGAATTTAAAGGCAAGCAAAACACTAAAGCTAGAGAAGCGGCAACATCTACCTATAGAAAAACCCAATTTAGGGTTGAGACTTGAAACAAGGAAGGAAAACAGATTAATGAGTAATAAAATGACCAATATAAGGGTACAAAAGAATTTTTGTAAAGAAGTTTTAAAAATATTTTATAGCGAAAGGTTACCATTAATAAGAGGGAGAAGTGGTAGATGAAAGTCTGAGTTAAGCCAAAATTTAATAGTCAGGAGAGGACATATTGTTTCAGGTGAAGTAACGTTGAGTTTGGTTAAACCTTTGTCAGAAGTGGGAGAAGATCATCCAAGCATAGTTTTACTGTCTCTTTTTGATTTTTTTGTACTTTCGATTTTAACTTTTTGATTTTTAGTAACTTTTCCTTTTACTTTTTAGTGTTTTTTTTTTCATAGCCATTTGTTTGTATTTGTTTGTTTTTTGCAACGTTTTATGCTAAACTCACACTTTTACTGAAGCTTTTAATCAGTTTTGGTAACCATTTTCTTTTATATTTTTTAGTTTGAGGTACTGGTCTTTGATTATTCCGGGATCCCATATACGATAAGCAGGCTCAAGACAGTGCCTTACTTAAGAATGAATCGTTTTTAGATATGCATATAATCTTAAATCTTGACTTGAGGAGATTCCAGTCAGAAGATATATTTTTAATGAGCTGTGAGTCGTGTGGTATGTGTTTGCCTCTGGAGACCATCGTCGAGCAATGCACTAACGATTGCTCAATTTTGTGGAACTAAGATCTTTCATGATTCAGACGGAACGGGGGCCATTTATAAACATTGAACGTGACCTAAAATCGCTTTTGACGGGCTTAAAGTAAGCTGAACCTCTTCGAGGTGTTCAATTTTTTCTAATGAGATTATTTTACGCTCATGAATAATGAGGAATCACTGTAGTCCACCATGGTGGACTACACTTTCCCATCTGGAACGTACTTACACTCAACTTTCCCGGAGCGAAACCAATGCTCGGTCTTGAATTAAAACACTTTGATGTAGGTCTGGCTGGACTCACAGAGACCCTCCTCGTCGGAAAGGAGTCTGAGGATATTGGTGAAGGATATTACCTGACTTGGTCTGTTGACCCGAAAACAAAGACAAATAGTATAGGCTTCGTGCTGAACGCCAGAACAAGAGATGTCTTCTCTCTTACAAACAAACTCAAATATAATAATAAGTGGACAGTTTTTGTATGCTATGCTCCCATTCACCCGAGTTCTCCAGAGGTGAATACAAGTTCTTCACAGAGCGCTCAGAGACTCTGTCTGGATTCTCACCCCACAACATTGTCACTCTGTTGGGAGACCTTTGCTATATCAGAAGGTCTGCTAGAAGACCTACGTGACGATCAATGACAGGGAGGGCATGTGAAGAAATGTTCTCGATCCTGTAATTCCGGATCTGCTGAACGACAACGGAGAGAGACTCCTCCAGCTCTGCTTCACGTATTATCCTGTCATAACAAATTCACTGTTTCAGAGACGAAAAATGGATAAACACATTTGATATAGCAACGATGGCCAGCCAAAGAAGATGATCAATTATATTTTAATTTCCGTACGTTAGCACCCTTCGGTAACTAATTTGAGGACTTATATGTCTATTAATCTGGGAAATACAGTCCATAGGATACTAGTGGTCACGCTAATACTTCGCCTGATAAGACAGCAGCAAGATGGACGGCTCCCAAGTCTGGTATGAGTTGCTTGGCAAAACTAAGATGCGGCAGAAGCATGCTCTTGATATCTCAAACCGGTTTAGCTATCTCCAATATCTGGATGACTCCTAAGTCACTTGGAATTCCTTCAAAGAAAATATACTCAACTCCACTGGTATTATTGTTGGCAGAGCTAGACACAAAGAAAAACCCTGGATATCCTAGGAGACCTTTTTCGTGATCGAGATGCGTCGGAAGGCCCACCTAGAAAAGAACATGAAAGAGTGCAGACATGTCAGTGGCATGCGCAATAGTCTACTGCACAGAGAAAGAAAGACCTTTGTTGACAGGAAGTTGTAGATTTTGGAGATTCTGCTAGGGAGGGAAACTCTACAAACACTACTCACTACACAAACACCTCCGCGAGCTGACAAGAGGGAAACCTTCCACCATGAGCCCTGTTCAATCTGCTGATGGTAGCATTCTGGATGATGATGCAGGCCGATTCTCTGCCTGGATTAGCCAGTTTTCAAGGCTTCTGGACGCTGAACCAGTTGCACATACAGACCCAGACCGGATTCAAACAACCATTACCATGCCTGATGTGGCTTCCGACCTCGTATCGTAACCGTTTACAGCCTCTGTGATCGGAAATGCTGTAAAACGTCTAAATAATAATCGAGTACCTGACGTCTTTGGTATTTCCTCAGAACTGCTCAAGTATAGAGGTGTAGCGATGGTCCAGTGGCTCAAGCTGATCTTCTCAGTTATATGGACGATGGTATGCGTACCGACAGACTAGCATACTGGCATTACAATACCGCTCTAGGGACAAAACGGCAATCGACTAATCTGCTACAGCTATCGCGGGATTACGCTTCTCTTTGTTTCTGGCAAACTTTTTGCCATGACAGTACTGGGTAGAGGCTGTGTCTTTCCTTGTAGAAACAGGAGAGCTCAGCGAGTCGGGCTCATACCCGGCATGTCGACTACGGAGCAAATTTTCACAATGCGCCAGGGGATTTAGAAGATGCCAGAGTTTCACAAAAAAAACGTACATCATGAAATTAGAATTCAATTCTGTTTTCGATTATAGATCGCCGTTCGCTCGGGCTGATACTGAGAGCTATAGACCTACCCCAGAAATATTGTCAATTTTTTGAAAAGGTATATGATGATACGGAGATCTGCGTGCAAGTCAATAGAAGACGCAGCTCCGCATTCTAGTTGAAGACAGGTGTCTGGCAATGTTGCACCGCCATTTCTAAGCTTTTCAACTCCAGAATTGACTATGTCATGACTTGCATGACAAATCAGAATCGAAGGTCTTCGCTTACTGACTTTGTTAGTAACCATAACCTCCTGCCACGTGCTTCTTAAACTCCTTTCTCGTGCAGCTCGTCCAGCGCACTGTTCGCTGGTACGGTCACCTTCATCCGTATGCTACATGACGCCCCAGCACGGGCTGTATTTGACGTCGACTCCATCCTGTACAGGTTTAAACGATCCAGAGGACGCCCCCAACTAGGTGGAAATATAAAGACAATGAATTTCCCGCCTAAGCTCACATCCCGATATAAGAAGCCGTAAGCCT
>JAQQPU010010452.1:17673-30119 GCA_029168905.1 Artemia sp. Kazakhstan ARC1039 | reverse complement strand
AAGTAATTTAATTGGTGGGTTTAATGGTATTAGTGTCAATACTGACGCCACTGATATAAGTAACGCGGGCCAGGGTGTCAAACGAACTCTATGTGATTCGAATGTGAACTTTATATGATTGTGCTCTACGAAGTCTGTCCTCACTTGTACCTGTGCCACAAAGTTGTCGCAACCAGGAGCAGAATACCTACTCCAAATGTAGTATTCATACTCCTCGTAGTACTAGGTTGCAGGACAGTAGACTTTAGTAATGCTAGGAATTACGTAAGTAATTTAATGGATGGCTGTTATTTGTGGTGAAAAGGTGCAAAATTCAGTGCTAATGCCGGTAGTGTAGGTAGCGTGGTTCCCAGTTTCACACAGACTTTCTTTGACGTTTGACGGCCTCTAAAGGCTCTATCCTCACTTGTATTTTTACATAGGATTTATCACAAAAAATACCAGTATGGCTACTGCAAGAGCAATATTTGTAGGAAGTAAATCTCACAATATTTGGTCAACGCTGCCGCAGTCTTTACAACCAATATTTTGTATTCAAATACATCTTTCGAAGGGGGATACACCCTCCAGTAAGTGCTAAGAATAACATTAAGTTAAAATACTTTCTTCACAACCTTACCAGGGTTTTGAGAAAATGTGAATAATAGTCATAAAAATATAATTCACTTTTATTAACCAATTTATCAAACCCGACACTTTATTTATAATGATGTATGAACAATAACTAACTAAATTAGAGTATATAAAAGATAGATAAGCTCAACTCTTTCACCAATCAGTGTCAACGTGGTACAGTCAAGCCAATAGAACCCCAAAATTGCATTTACTCTACTCATAAATTTTCAATCAATTGTAAGAATAAGCTAGCCCGTGAGGTATCTAAAATAGAATTTGATTTGCACACCCAATATATTTCCTCTTGCAAAATCAATCTATTTGATTTGCCATTGCAAATAAACAAGCCTCTACGAGAGTTTAAAGTGCAAATAACAGTTTCCTATAGGTAAATCTACACATGTGAAAAACAATACATTTATCTAAGAACAAGATGCAGGAGCGACAAATCCTCCCTGGGAGAACAAATTGTCATCCATATGCTACTTAGTACCAGTGTTTTATTTTGGACCTGAGATTCTCGTGCTTTTCATGGGAACGCGCAAACGATAAATTTGTTCTGATATTTCCCTGACACAATGAGTGTCGCATCTTGGTACCTATTTAACAGCGTCTCATATTTGGTACATATAGTTCGAAATTTGTTGTTCTCTGTAGACTTTCTCGAAAAACCAATCTAACCTGTCTCATTTTCTCGGTAAACCAGCCTAGGAACTAACGCAGCTCCCAACGTTATAGAAGTCACTTCTAGGGATGGGAGATTCCCGATATCTCTAAATTTCCGTTGTATGAGAATATTACCTTAAGAGTAGGTACTATGACTTCATTGTTTTCATCTGGACCATACCGCCTTCCTTTGCAATTTTAATTCTAACCCAAGCTTACGGGTATTGGTTCTTATCCCCGTTATAACTTAGTGTTGTAATCCTACCCCATTGGTTTATCTCCGTTCTGTTAATTAGGCCTGTTTGCAAATAAGTTTGGTCACTCCAAGAATCAATTGTCATTTTAAATAGTTTGCCATTCAATCTTCCATATATCTTATGCACTCTGCAAACTCATAATTTTTTCATTAAAATGAGCCATAGCTCGGCTTTCGTTTTATGAGTTTTCTTCTTGTCTTTATTGGGATAGTTTCTAGCAGAATGCCCTGTAGTTCCACAATTAAAACAAAATAATTCTCTTTGTTTTTGCTGAAATATTCATTTTTGCTCTGTGTAAAAGGGACTACTTCTATTATTTTCAATATGTCTGTATTTCCTTCTATCATAAATTTAGTTTTTATTTCGTTCAACCTATCCACCAACCCTTCCATTTCTTCAAATGTTTTTGGGTTCTTTACTTCGAAGTAAATTTTGAATTCCTAATGGGTATTTTCTGGAAATTGTTCCTTCATTGTGCTTACTGCGATATTTTTCAGATTTTCTCATAATTCATCTGCACCATCCATCATAGTATATTTATGTAGATCTAACCATTTCTATTGTAAATTTGTCAGTCTTTATTCAAAATCCCTTAAGGCTTCTGAATTTCCTTTCAGTTTATATCTGAGCTTTTGGTGGAAGTACTTCTATGATTATTTAAATTACCTAAAAATCCCTAAATTAAATTTTTTTTATTTTTTTTGGCATAGTGTTCCGTCCAGTCACAATGGCTATTCGTGCCCTCTGATTTAGCTTGTGCTGTATTATAGTCACTTATTGTTTTTCCAATCATTCATTCAATTCCACACTTTTTTCAAAAATATGTTTGTGGACCGCATTAGATCTATTGTAAAAAATTATTATTTCATCTGGAAGTTTCTCCTTGCAATAATCTCTATCTGTGTCCTCCTTTCCTCTCTATTAACCTCTTCATTTTGTTTAATAGTTATTCTATCGTTCTTTTCTTTTCGTTTTCTAGCTATTCTATCATTCTTCCCCTTTTGTTCTCTAGATTCTCTTTCTTCATTCAAGAAATTTAATATTAATTGCGTCATATCCCTATGTTGTTTCTTGATCAATGGCTCTTTCCATAGCCTATACTACTAAGACTACTTGGTCTATTTGTATTTGTTCTGTCATCAAATTCTTTTCTTTAATTTTGGAAGTCTGTTCGTTCTTTAATTCTTCGGCCAGTATATATCTCTATTTTAACCGGCAACCACCCTTCATTTTGTTTGTCTTGGTTCTTGCGTATTCTCATACAATTTTTTTCCCATTTTTCTATTCATCGATTATACATTCCATATTCAACTGGTACCCTTTGATACTACCGGTTGTATTCCCTCTTGATTTTGGTATTTCTACTGTCATCTCCGTGTCTCTATCTAGTTATCTCAATTTTGGAAATAACTTTTTTTGATATTGGGTTTATTTACATCGTACTTCTCATGTGTCTCTTACACAAATAGTTTGGAATCTTACTGTCTTTGTGGAAGATGCAAAGGAAAAAAACTGGATCAGAACTATCCATTTGAGCAGTTGACAAAAATTGGGTCTCATTTAGTTTAATTTCTCTCGGATATTCTTACCGGGAGTTCCGTATAAATAAAAATCTGAAAAAGCTTTCCTGTGTTTTAAGACGGTAATTTTTCTTAAGGTAATATATAGGTCAATTAAGTCTTCTCCTTTTCAAAGAAACCTTTACCTGGTTTTTCTATAGGATCTGTCCGTAGTAGTATAAGGTGTTTATATCCTACCCTAGATCTATAAATAGACTATGAAAATTATATGTTACTAACGGGAATTAACCTACTTTAAAGAGAGGTGATAGAATTCAATTGTCAGATTACAGATACTCGTACAAGAAAACTAGATCTAAAAATAGTCTGTGACACTGGGTGAACATCAAATGGTTTCTTCTGTAATTTGTAAATCTTAGGGATTGGTAATATAAGTAAAGTAGATATTAATAAAAAACTATATATTTTAGGCAATGATACGGCAGCCATCAGTCATCCTTGCCTCAACCTCCAAGGGTCCAAACACCCCTCCCTCCGACTTTATTGCCCCATAACACAATTTTTCTATACTTGTTTTTTAGTTCTATTTTTTCTAACTTTTTTTTAAATATTATTTTATTTTTTAATTTTTTTAAACATGAATATTTTTTCAACTTTTTCTTTACATGTCTTTGAATGAAATAAAATATACTTAAAACCATAAAAATTCATATTTAATATTTTTGAAATACAAAATGAGAATGATATAAATCTATTAGTCGTGACTTTTACTATTAGAAAAATAGTGTTTGTAGTAGCATTTTTTTTCTGACTTGGATTTCTTGGACTTGGAAAATTATTCACCTTTTTTATACAAACTACGTGGTTCTCCCCGTGATACTATATTTTTTTAGATGTCTTAGAATGACATGAAACATGTTTAGAACCGAAAATATTCACATCTAATATTTTTAAAATACAAAGTGAGAAAGATATATATGTATATGTTAGTCAAAACCTTTACTATTAGAAAAAAATTTGCAGTAGCACTTTTATTTTTTCTTACTTGGCATTTTTTGGACTTGGAAATTTCTTCAACTCTTTTTTATTATTTTTATTTATGTAGCTGTATTTATGGTACTCTATGGTTGCACATAGACACTACACAGCTGTCCCACTGTCTTAAAATGACATGAAATAAACTTAAAAAACAAAAAAGGAAAATTTAATATTTTCGAAATACAAAATGAGAATGCTATAGATATGTTAGTCATGATTTTTACTAATGGAAAAATAATATTTTTAGTAGCTCTTTTCTTTTTCTAACTTGAAATTGTTTAGAAAATTATTGAGCTTTTTATTATTATTATTATTATATTTATTTATGCGGCTGTATCAATGGTATTTATTCAAGATTTCTTACTCTATGATAAGGCGGATTACGTTTTTATTAGTTCAGCTATCATATATTTTTTTTTGTTTGTTTTTTTTGCTGTAATTCAAATTTTGTGTCATTTTTATTTAAATAATATATTTATTGAATATTTCTTACTCTATGATATTGTAGATTACGTTTCTATTAGTCGAACTATCATATTTTTTTTTGTTTGTTATTTCATTGTTACCTAAACTGTTTGTCCGTTTTATTTAATTAATACATTTATTCAAGATTTCTTGCTCTATGATAATGAAGATTACGTTTCTATTAGTCGAACTATCATATTTTTTTGTATGTTTTTTTAATCTTATCCAAATTTTGTGCCATTTTAGTTAAACAATATATTTATTCAAGATTTTTTACTGTATGATTATGCGGATTACGTTTGCATTAGTCAAACTTTCATATATGTTTTTTGTTTGTTTTTTCACTACGATCCAAATTTTGTGTCATTTTTGTTTAAATAATATATTTATTCAAAATATTTTACTCTATGATAAAGCAAATTATGTTTTTATTTGTCGGACTATCATGTTTTTTTTTGTTTTTTTACTCTTATCCCGATTTTGTGTCGTTTTTATATAAATAATATATTTATTCAAGATTTCTTACTCTATGATAACGCGAATTACGTGATAATGTGGATTAAGTTTCTCTCATAAAACAACAGCAGAGCAATGGCTCATTATAATGAAAAAATCATGAGTTTGTAGCGTACATAAGATATACAGAAAATTGAATGATAAACAGTTTAAAATGACAATTGATTCTTGGTGTGACCAAATTTATTTGAAAACAGACCTTATTAACAGAAAAAAGATTAACCAATGGGGTACAATTACAACCATGAGTTGTCATAGGGATAAATACGAATACCCGTAAGCTTGGGTTAGAATAAAAATTGCAAAGGAAGACGGTGAGGTCCAGATGAAAACAATGTAATTCTAGTACCTAATCTTAAAGTAAATGTTCTTATATAATGTAAATTTGGAGATATCAGGAATCTCCCATCCCTAGAAGTGACTTATATAACAGTGGGGGATGTGTTAGTTCCTATGCCGGTTTACATAGAAAATGAGACAGCTTAAATGGATTTTTCGAGAAAGTCTACAGAGAACAACAAATTCCAGACTACACGTACCAAATATGAGACGCATACAAATAGGCACCAAGAATGAGACACTCAGTGTGTCAGGAAAAATCAGAACAAATTTATTGTTTGTGGGTTCTCTTGAAAAGCGCGAGAAACTCGGGTCCAAAATAAAACACTTGTGCCAAGTAGAATATAGATGGCAATTTATTGTAAAAGGGACGTGTTGTCGCTCCTGCATCTTGTTCTTAGATAAATGTATTTTTAAACCTATAAATTTACCTATAGGAAATTTTTAAATGCACTTTTAACTCTCAGAAGCCAAAAAACAGCTGCGGACTTACTGTGAGGGTGAATTCAAATATGGCGAACGATTACGTGAATGCAAAATGACTGTGATAACTTGACGGATATTGTGAAAGCAATAGTTTTGCGGGAAACAGCAGTTTCCCGCAAGTTAGATACTCTGAATAATGGTTTGAAAGTTATTTCTGATTCCAAGAATCAGCCTATAGCGTCCTAGTCAGTACCTAAATCTTCAAATGTTCAAAAACCTCTTTTCTTGGTTGTCTTGAAGAACATGCCTCCTGAGTTAGACGATCCAGGAAAGCGTAAGGACTTTATAACAAGCTCTGTACCGGGTGATATAACATTAGTGGATGCAACACTCAGGTGGAGAAATAAGGAATGGCAACTGTCAGTCTCTTCGGAGCAGGCCGCAGAAAAAGTCTTGGCTGTCCTCAAAAGTACCCATAAAATTGGCAATCGACTTGTTAATTCCCAGTTCATCGGTATAGTAAAACGTCTTCTGAGCTACACGACGGAGGACCTTCTGAAAAGTCTGTGAAAAGACTGTGAAACAGCAATCAAGTGTGGCAATTTGGAAGCATTTAAAATATATTACCCCTCTATAAGTGCATCGTCTGCTGTCTCAACGAACCCAATAAAAATTGGTTTAGAAATGGTCTCGAAGCTTCTAGAAGAATTCTGCTTTTTGCTTCGAAGGTATTATCGGTGCCATCATGTTTGGCAAGTAGCGGCGAACTGTAAGGAAGCTGAAACTTGTAGCCACTCTGGAGAAACTGGTAGCACGAACTCCCCTGAGAACCCTTGTGTAAATCCTACTCGGTGCCTGAATTGCAATTCGATTTGGCACATTTTTTGTAACTATGCCTGTCTTGATAACAGAAAAAACTTGAAAGATTGATCACACTCCCATAATGTGTAGTATTCTGTTTTTGAATATAAATGGTAAAGAGCTTGAGAAAACAGTTCTGCTTGAAACTATAAGCCTAACAAATAAAGTAATTTGTATAAAATAGCACCTACTCTCCGAGGACAATACTAACCTGCTCCAGTTCTCAAGTTCACTCCAGTGTTTTATTCAGCCAGCTTAACGTTTGAAATCCAGGGGTTGGCCATCTCGTGGCTTAGCTACTTTGGTGGAAAAGTTACTTCATGCTGAACTTTTAGCATCCAGTTGACACTTCCTCGCTGTTAAAGTTCACGATAGTATGATAACAAACGTCTATCTTCCTGCTAATTATAGATCTAGTCTCTCTGACAGCAAGTTCACGGCTGCGTGTACTCAGTTAAGCCGTTTCGTGAAGGCTCGAATTTCTGGGAATATGAAAGTTCTATTAATAGGGGACTTCAAATTTGACCTACTTAATACCGAGTCTGAAAGGACTAAAATCGGTTTAGGTTCCCTTTCTGATTAGTTGAATATCGTTGATAAGCATAAAGCTTGCCCAATTATCAGTGATGCCAACACCGTCTCAAATCTTGGCCATGTGCTAACAAACTTCCCAGTGAGTGACGAAGTAATAGTTGCAGCTGATAGTTCATACTTTGAACATTTTCTTTTGTTGTTGCTAATAACACTTGACTGTTCAAAGTTGCCTGGTCCATCTAAATCCCAATGGAGAGTAAATAGCGACTGAAAACAAGTGTCGAATAATATTTTTGCGGAAACTTGTGGCAATATCTTGAGTGAAATAGAAGTTCCCTTTCATCTGTTGCAGAGAAATGCAAACTCGTATTGCAGTGAAAGGGAAATACGTTTTCAGATAAACATATACTGTGCAGAAATATCGCCTGCTCTGAGTGTCACAGAGAGTGTAGCAGCTCCAGTGAAGAGTATCTGTAATAGATCGTAGGTGAAAGGAAGGTCTAGAAATCCAGAACTAGCGGTGGCTATGCTTCGGTGAGGCTGTGGCTGAAAGTTTGGCATGATAGCGGAAAGCCATGAACTGAAATAGTGAACGAGATTTGAATCCATACTAAACAAAAATTCATTAAAGCGTGAGATGCCCACTGTGCAACCCCAAAAAAAGTTTTTGTGCAAAAGCTCAGTAAGAAAACGAACTATTTTTGGTCGCTTCGATCTGAGCCTGAAGAAGCTAAGCCCACGCCTAATATTTCATACTAATCAGTGGAGTGTTTACTTCGATTCCGATTTCCAGGCACCTGATCTTGTTCTGTAGTCTAATTACAAAAATGAGCTGGTTTCTATGCTTACCGATACCTTCGACGATTTCTCACTGTCACCGGTCTCAATTTGCCAGGCCGTTAAAAAGTTGAAAAAGTTATACTCAAAAGGCTGCAATAGTATTTGTGCTTTACATCTTTCTTTGGAAGGTTATGTTCCTTACCATCACATTTCCCTTCTGTTTCAGATGATTTAGACGCAAGGTATAGTCCCGAGTGGCTTCAATGTGGGTATGGTTATCTCGATGTTAAAGAAGGTGAAGCCAGCCGAACAGCTTTTATCATATTGGCCAGTAACGATATTTTCAGTATTTTGCAAATTATTTGGGATTTTTGTGTTTGATGAGATTTATGATAAGTGTGAGATGCCTCCACACCAATTTGGTTTTTTAAAAGGCAGTGGGTGCACCCGTGCACTTTATTTTTTTTGCTAACATATTACTTGATGCTCATCTCTCGTGACAAAATTTGATCTTAGGTCAATAAGATGTCGGGAGAGCTTTTAACTCTAGGATCTACGCCCAGATTTTGGTTGAGCTGTGTAATCGAGGCATAAGTTCTTCTATTGTAAGGTCACTACGATATATGTTTAAGAACCTTAAGCTTCGTATTCGTTTGCAAGATAGTGTGCTTAGTGGGGAGGTTTCTGTACATAAGGGAATTAATCAAGGGACTATAACGTCTCTTACTTTGTATTATAACAGTGCTAATGGTGTACAACAGGTTATATCTCCGAGTTATATTTTCAAGCATATCGACTTTTCCCTTCTTGGTTTTGCTGATAATCTTTTAAATCTGCATTGGATGCTTTCTTCATTAGAAAATAATTTCTCGTGTCTTGGAAACAGTTATGCGGATATTGGTTTGTATGTAGTTTATGTTTAATGTAGAAAAGTCTGTTGTTTTGTGTTTTAATTGCCCTGATGATAATGCTACAGTCAGGCTTGGTGGAATTACCGTAACACCATCTAGTCAAAATACATACCTTAACCTGCCGATTGGTCGCTATTTTCGAAAAACCCAGTCTTTGCTTATTGAACACCTTTCTAAAGTAAATGCGCATTGCCTATGCGGGTATTGTCACTAGCCGTCACAATTCAAGCCCTAAATATCTGGCTCAGATTCATAATGCAATAGCTTTGCCTCATGCCTTGTACCTGTCTCCTTTTCGGAAGCTCCTTAGTGACGAAATAAGGAAGACATATGATCTATTTTTTTTTCAAGTATGCCCAATATTTGCTTCAAATGCCGCCTTTTGTTATGAACCACCTTATTGTTGCGAAATATGAAATTGCTGAGCCTCTGAGTGCCGTGGAGGAGGTAATTCAGAATTACGCAAAAAAATAGAGCTGCTGGACTACGAGTGGGTTCACCTTCTTAAATAAATATGTTTTTATGTAGTTCTTCCTCTTTGTATTTTTTGTATTGTCAGTTTTTGCTTTTTCTTTCTGTTCTTGTTTGTGCTCCATCTTTTTGTTTGATAGTAAGACGGGTTATTAATAAAAAATTATTCATTCATTCATAATATACTTTTTAATTTAGTCTGCAGTTTCCTAAGATGTTTATTTCCATATCCTCATCCATAGAAGTTACAGCAACAGAAGTAGCAGTCTCAGTGATAGCAATGGTTGTAGTACTTGTGGTAGCGGCAGAAACAGCGTTAGTTGTAGCAGTGGTAGCGTGCAAATATTTACTTTCTGGTTAATTGATCATCTCCCTTATCATTTTCTGAAAGTTCCAAATAAATATACTCAGTCATTCCCAAGTTTTGCCCTTTTGACTACCCATATTCAGATAAAATATTTTGATTTAGTTCAACACTCCCCTGAACATCCCTTGAAATACTCACCTTAATGCCCTTCTTATTTTGGGGAATTAGAAGTCAAACATGCATACCTTTTCTCAATAACATATGCTGTTTTGTATACAATCAGTAAATATCCTAAGTTACATTCCTTGCCCTGAGGCCTTGGAGAGAGGGGGTTGACATCCCCAAAGGCATAATTATTGAACCTTTTAACAATACTAAAAAATTTATGCCTCAAAACATTGTTTGGATGTTAGTGTTTTGGAAATCATGGATGTGAATGGTTGCTCTCAAATCCAATTGACTCTTAAAAAGGACACTGTAACTTCAAATTTCAAATAAAATGAGACCCACCTGAAGTTTATACGATTTACCTTTGTTTAAAAATCTTATATGGTCCAAGGACATAAAATAAGGAGTCCTAGCCTCAAGGCTCTTGGGGGTTGTGTCAACCCTGGAGATATTGCTATAAAATGCTGTAAACTAATTATGAACTAAAAAGCCGTCTCATAGTCTCAATCAGATGCTTTAGGTGAAAAAAGGGGTAGTTGGGGCTGGGGTCTAGTTGACCTCCATGATTTTTCACTCTTAGAAGGGATCTAGGACTTCTATTTTCAACCAAATTCAAAACTTCTAAAGATTTTAAAACCATCCCATCCATAAGAACCTTTAGTGTCCCAGAGGAATAAGTTACAACCCTCACCCCCAGGTTCTTGTGGCTTATATAAAACAGATCGTGGTAGGAAACTGTAAGTAGGGAGGGAACCGGCTCAAAAGTAATAGAAACTACCAATTTATACATCAAAAGAATCATATTTTTATGCTGATTTCAAATATATAAGTTTCATTAAGTTTAGTCATACTCATCAAAAGTAATGGGCCTGAGAAAATTTGCCTTATCTTAGAAAAAAGGGGAAAAATTCCCTAAACGTCATGTAACCTTAATGAAAATCACACCATCAGATTTAGCGTATTAGAAAACCCTACTATAGAAGTTTGAAGCTGCTAACTGCAAATATGTTGATATTAGTATTTTTTGGCCAGAAGAAAGATCATGGATTCGTGTTTATTTATTTATTTATTTTTTTCTTCCCAGGGTGATCGTGTCGTACCTAGTGGTCGTAAAATATCGCGGGAGTGCTCATTCAAACGGAAATTAAAAGTTGTAGTGGCCTTTTTAATTGACAAAAATTGGAGGGCAACTAGGCCCCCTCCCACGCTCATTTTTCCCAAAGTCACCTGATCAAAATTTTATGATATCCATTTTGTTCAGCACGGTAGAAAAATGCAATAGCTATTTCTTTGAGGATGACTTAATCCTCGAAAGTCCCCGGGGGACGGTCTGCAAGTTATGAACTTTGCCCAATGTTTACATATAGTATTGGTTATTGGGAAGCATACAGATGGTGTCGGGGGGATTTTTTCTTGTAGTTTGGGGGGTCAGGGGTTATGTGGGAGGATCATTCCATGAAGGAACTTTTCATGGGGGAAAAACATTGCTATGAAGGTGGCACAGGATTTCCCATTATTATTTAAAAAACGATTAGAAGTTAAATTAAAAAAAAATTCAGCTAAAAGTATGGAGCAACATCAAAGCTTAAAACAAACAGGAATTATTACATGTATGATTGGTTTCAACCCCTAGTCATCACGTCGCTCCTCACGCTAAAGTTTTTTTTACTTTCATAAGAGCTATTTATTCTTATTAACCGCCTTTTGTGATTAAGGGGTAATTCTTAAGGATTTGCAACAAAATTTTAAATTTAACGGAAAGAGTGAAGTATTGACTAGGGGGCAAACACCTAATATACGTAATATAAATATATGAACATAGAAGTTCGTTATGTTCAAATTTTCGAGAAAGCCTTTTAGTAAAAAAAAGTGAAATTAATATGCATATTTCTTTTTAATTATGCATGTGCGGGGAGACAAAATTAAAGGTGCATTAATTCAAAAACGCTCAGAAATTAAATAAGAAAAACAAATTTTCTTTAACTGAAAGTAAGGAGCGACATTAAATCTTAAACCGAACAGAAATTGTTTCGTATATGAAAGAGACTGTCCCCTCCTCCTCCTCTGTCTCAAAACTTTTTTTTAAATAATAAAAAACTTTAGAGTAAAGAGTGTGGTGTTGAGGAGGGGACAATCTCTTTTATATACGGAACAATTTCTGTTCGTTTTAAGTTTTATTGTCGCTACTTACTTACAGTTAAAATAACTTTTTTTTTTATTTAATCTCTCCCAACAGCCCTGTTATAGATAGATAGATAGATATTTATCGCAAAACAAAAGCCTCTTTGGGCCATGGCAAAAACAAACATAGTTGCATATATAGTTAAAACACATGATAATAACATATATAACAATAACTAAACATAGCCCATAGCAAATAAAAATAAAATAACATAACAATTGCAGCAGAAAAGCACACATAATACTATAGAACTAACTCACATAATCACACACAATGTCACACACATAATAATAATAATAATAATAATAATAATAATAATAATAATAATAATAATCATGTATTCAAAAGCCTTTATACATGGCCATATACACTATACATCAAATATAACAG
>JAQQPU010010451.1:0-13888 GCA_029168905.1 Artemia sp. Kazakhstan ARC1039 | reverse complement strand
GTCTGTTGTCACGTAAGTGTTTAATATATAAAATATAGACAAAAAAATGAGCATTTCTACTTAAACGTCGACAACAGAAATTCCTGGTTGCACCTGCCTCCCTACTCGTGAGAATTTCCAAACTACGTTTAAGATGCCCCTCAGCCTCATATTTTAGCAGAAAACATTTTACCGTAATAACAAGGGAGTTACCACCCCGCAACAGCACCTATATCTAAGCTTGAAAGAAATTAAAAATATTAAAGGTTAATTTATGCCCCCCCCCCCGCTACAGAATCTCTTCTGTATTAATCTAAAATCTCACGGAAAGCTAGAAAAATTGGTTGTAAAGAAAACCCTTTTTGACACACTAGGTATTCCTCCCCATTATGCAATGGCCAACCGACTCTCCTTCATAATTGCTGTTACAAAATTATATATTAATTTAATTATTATTTATTATATAATTAATTATTATATTAATTTAATTATATTTTAATTAGTTATTATATATTAATTATTTTTTTCCTAGTTATACAGCTTTATCAAACATCAAGTAAATCCTTTCGGATAAATGAAGCTTTAAAGTACGTGCCTATATTAACCGTTTCTTTTATGTGGGCAAGTTAACCTTTGGAGCTAATGTCTTACCGTGTGGCATTACTGCCTCTTAAATATAGTTCTTTCATAATTCTAAATCGATTGACAATCTCAAAATTTTTAACCGATAGCAACTTTTCCCTCTTTGGGTCAAAATGTGATTTGATACCACAAAATGGCAGGAAACGCCATAACACCACTTTTCTGTGACATATTCCCAACGAATTTGAAAAGTACATTAGAACTTCTTGTTTTAAAAAGCCGTTTCCGAATTTTCTAGGATCCTCGGCCAGATATGATACAAATAAAAGAGAAAATACAAATAAAAAAAACATTAATCCGTGATCTTCTTTCTCGAAAAAAAATGCAAAATTCCACATTTTGGTAGATGGGAGCTGAATCTGATGGTATAATTTTTATCATGATTACTCTTAAGAATGGGGGTGTTTTCCTTCTTTTTTTTAAATCAGGCAAATTTTCTGATGGTAGATGGGAGCTGAATCTGACGGTATAATTTTTATCATGATTACTCTTAAGAATGGGGGTGGTTTCCCCCTTTTTTTAAATCAGGCAAATTTTCTGATGGTAGATGGGAGCTGAATCTTATGGTTTAATTTTTATCAAGACTACTCCCAAGAATGGGGGTGTTCTCCCCCTTTTTTTGAAAATCAGGCAAATTTTCTGATGGTAGATTGGAGCTGAATTTGATGATGTAATTTTTATCAAGGTTACTCCCAAGAATGGGGGTGTTTTCCCTCTTTTTTGAAAATCCGGTAAATTTTCTGATGATAGATGGGAGCTGAATCTGATGGTGTAATTTTTATCAAGATTACTCCCAAAAATGGGGGTGTTTTCTCCCTTTTTCGAAAATCGGGCAAATTTTCTCAGGCTCATAGCTTTTGATGTTTTCCAGGGGGATTTCTGATGATAGTTTAGGCAATTACTTGGTCATATAACGAACAATCCATGACCTTATATAGAACAATGAAACAAAAAAAAAGTTTTATAAAAATTAAAGATACAAAAATTGGTATTTTTTCCAATCCTAGTCGTGGGAGTGGGCCAATGAAATCTAGGAGGAAAGTTCCACACCCGATTAGTGTCCTCGCTCGCATCTACTCAATTAATTGTATCCTAAAATTACATTTTGTCACTTCTTAAAAAAAAAATTTCAATATTTCCGTTTATGTTGGTTTGGTTTAGGTCCAAGAAAAAAAAAACATAAAATATATAGTAAAAAATGAATAAAAAGACAAAACTATAAAATAATAGAAATAAAAGAAATATATAAAATATATAAATATATAATATATAATTATAAAATATAAAACTTTCAATAAACTGTCCTATTCAAGATTGAAAAATAGTTGTGTAGATGTCTAGTGTAGCAATAAACAAACAAGTATTATAATCTCACTTGTGATGAAAGAAAGGCTAGCTATACATTAATATCTCTGAAGTATGGTATAGCCGACCCGTTTATAGCTGTACTGAATCGCCGTGTTCGATTTGCAAAGGCGTTTGAACCAAGCCTCTCTTCATTATATGTCGCAATAACTTAAATTTGTCTTTTTTGTTTGTCGTAGGAATGTTCTTAATCTTGTTTTTCTGTAGTTGAGTTTTCTTCGGATATTTTGTTGTTATTTGATGTTACTTTTTTTTTCTTTTCTTGTACTCCATTTACAACATTTTTTATTTTTAATAATGGGTAATAAAATAATAATAATAATAATTTAGGGATGAAGGATCGTAGGCTCACAAAAAACTGTCTTTTTGCCAAAAAACTGTCTTTATGTGATGCCAAAGGAGAAGTAGGAAGTTTTCAAATCTAGATGGAACACGACACGAAAAGGATTGAAATAAAAATAGGTGTCTTCATGAGAGGGAGTAAAGAGCACATCTTTTAACATGATGGGGGTAGATGGGGCTAAAGAAGAACATGTGCTGCTGTTTAGGATTCATTTGACTTACAGTTAGCTTTGCCATGAGTTTTTCGTCGCTACAGTAGTAGCATAACCACTCCCCTGTGACACATTTTTTATCTGTTTCACACTTTTTATTTGTGTTTTACTAGTTTGCATATGGAAGAGAGTTCAAATACTATCTGCTGATATTTGGGGCCTATTTCATGGAAAAGGACTTGGCCATTTCAAAGATATTGATGAGGTCACAATGTTTGCAGATTACAGGTATATTTGTACATTTTTGCCTTACGCCAATATTATATCTATTTATCATTTACTTAAAAGAATTTCCCCAAGTCAAAAAAAAATTTAATGACCTATTACAAAAATCAAAACAAAAAGAGAGATAAATGATAAAAGGACAAACTAGTAACTGCTAGTCCAAACTTTTCACTGGAGTATTATAAGTACTGTACCTAGTGGTGTTCAGTGAAAAAAATTCCATAAGTCTTGTCAGTACCTCAGTACCTTACTACCAAGTTTTGTAATATATACCTTACCTTACCACTAAAACAATTCTTATCAGTTACCTTATCACTATTATACTTACACCATTATAATTAGCTTATACAAGACATCATTAGTAACGGTTAAAATTAGTCAAAGGAGCGGTTGGGTCTATATTCACCGGCCTATGCTCCAATTACAGCCTTGAAAAGAAGCGTGAGATCTTTAACGGCACAACTCTGAAGACTGCTTACTAAAGACTATTATCTGTAAGGGCATATCTGAGCAAAGAAGAAATAACGTTAGGAGCAAAATGTTTTTTAGAGCTGAACTTTTCCATTGGAAGCCAGTGAAGTCTATAAAACCTCAGGGTTTTGCCTAAATATACACTTTAACCGCTTCTCACGAGGCACTCATTGCCCATCCCTCCTCCTTTAAAGGTCTGAAGTGCGTTCACTTTTCTATTGAGCTAGTTTGCTAAGAATATGACCGTAGTTTGAGGAAGCAAAAGAAAACTTACCAAATGAACTAAGAAACTCTGCTCATTATTACTACCACAACTAGTAACAACTCACTGGAGCACCAAGCCACCTGAGATCAGCACAGCTGGGCAAGCATTTCCTCCACCCCAGTCTGTTCAAAGCCTAACTCTTTAACCCCTCCCTTGCAGATCAAGTTTCCTTTAAATCTCTCCTTGTGGCATGTTTCCACTCCATTCGGAGACAACCTGCTCCTTTATTGGACCCAGATGGATGGCCAAAAAGCACAAATCTCGACGTTCTGTTGTCCATCATATGTGAAAGTTCAGCCGTCAACCATCCTGGCTAAGTTGTTGGTGCGCTGGGTTGGGAATTCTTTGTCCAAGGGGCATGGGTTCGATTCCTGGCGTGACCGGTTATTTGGTTTGGGACGGGGGTCATTGGCGTGACTGTATGCTCAGCTAGAGTCGACCCAGCTCTAAATGGTTACTTTTATAAATCTGGGGAAAGTAAGCAGGAAGGGTGTGTGAAAGCATGAGATAGCTGGCCTCCAACCAACCATTGCACTTCCTGACTGTAGGTCCGCGAAACGGAGATCAACAGCGCTGGTTTGAACCTTGAGGATCTAGTGTAATCATATTTACCTACTTACATCATAAATGAAACCTATTCTAGACATCTTAGTATTTTGTTTGTTATAGCCCTAGAAAATGGGATTGGTTTGCATTTATCGCACAGCTCACATTTTGTCAAACTAGTACCTAAAACTATCTAAAATTAGTAAAACTAGTTTTACTAATTTTTAGTCGTAAAACTAGTAAAACTATTACCTAAAACAGAATTACTCCGGAAAACATTAAACAAATCTTCCTTAGCCTTTCAAAGGGCCCGCGATCCTGAACCATACTTGGCCACTGTCATTACGGCAGCTTCCAATATTTGAATCGCGGTTTGGACACTTTTGTTTATATTATTCCAAATCATTTTAACTATGAACTTCTGCAAATTAGCTCAAGGAATTGTAATTCTTTTTTTTAAGATGGATTGACAGCGAGACAAGCTTAACACTAAGTAATAATGAGTAAGGCAAGCGTAACACAACGCAAGACTAGGATAACACTACGTAAGACAAGCGTAACACTACTTAAGACAAGCGTAACACTTTAACACTAAGTATGATATTAGCATGGTGATAACTGATAACCTGATTTCATATCTATTTTAAAACAGACCTATCTAAAGAACTCCCTAAAAATCGATGAACTTTAGAAAATTTATGTTCGTATAGAAAAGATAATTTTTTTTTTTTACCGATGGATGATGGAGATGGATGTTTTAAGATAAAGCAAAAGAAAGCCTGTTTTTAAATTCACTTTTGAATGCACAGGCCTACGTACACACTGTGAATCAAATGACTTGCTCCCTCAGATAAGTTACTCCCTAATCTTGGAGAGGCAAATTATTTGGGGAACGTAAGAAATCATAAAAACCTCCAAATGTTGTTGAGGTAATACGTTTGATACGTGTCCGATTCTCTGGTACTGACTCTTACTTAACTTAGAACTTAGTTCCTCCTGAGCCATTAGTGGCACATAGGGTGTCGACGAAACCTCTCCACTCATCCCGAAGCAATGCTGCAGCGGTGACATCTTCCCACTCAGGTATTAACGAGGTCTCAGCCGTCCTCAGATCTCGATCAAAAGTTCGCCGCAAAGTGTTCTTTGGACGACCTCGTCTTCTTCTGCCGCTAGGTTCCCAGTCGTACGCTGTGCGAGGAAGGTGACCTTCTTTCATGGGGAGTACATGGCCCAAATATGACCACCTCTTCTTCCTCAGAACAGCATTAATAACAGGATTAAAATTCTCCTCAGGCGCATATTTTCAAATGCAAGAATTCTCTTTTCGAGCTCCTGATTCATTTTCCAGCACTCACTGGCGTAGAGGAATATGGAGAGCACATTGCTACTGAACAGACGTAGCTTCAGTCACAAGGAATATTTGCTGCTTCTCCAAGTGGGTTTAAGTCTATTGAAAGCTACAGTTGACAGACCAATTCTGCATTTAATCTCGGTCATTATTTCACCATCACAATCGATCCAGCTACCCAGGTATTTGAATTCCTTCACCTGTTCTAGACTTGTATTCTTGATGTATAACTCGCTGATGGCTTAAGGTGTACAGAGGCCTGTGTATTTAGAAGTTAATCAAGTTAAGTTTACTGGTAGTCCTATTTCTATTTGCTAATTAGATGTTACTAAATGTCAAGTTATATTTACATTTTAATATGTTTTTTATATGTTAAGTATACTTTGCTAATGCAGCAATTATTAACGAATTTACTCGTTTTTGTACTTTACAATTTTTTTATCGTCTGAAACCGCCATAAAGTAAAAAAAAACATCGTATTAAGGCCATGTCTTAAACAAAAGGTCGTAATGGGAAGAACTGAAGTTTCGTCTTTTCATCTCTTTGTCATGAACATGTATATTTTTGAATGGGTTTCTGCTAACTGTACATGTTCATCCCCTGTTCAGATTTTCTTTACTTTTATTAGTTCATTTATGTTTAATTTTTCAATTCCAGGCTACTACTACTGTTGACAAAGTTTTCTTTTTGTGGACACCATCTTTACAAATTCAGGGTTCCAAGCTCATGGATGTAATGGAATACTTAAGAGGCTAAAATATACCAATGCCTAAGAACCCTAAAGGACGTGCTTGTATAGCTTTTTTGGTAGCTTGCTGCTTTTTTTAGATAATCTGAAAATTAAAAAAAAAAATAACACAATCTTTTTTAGTTATTTGCTGTTTTTTAGAAATTCTGTAAATTTTCTAAAAAATTTACACCATTTTCCCAATGCAATCTTTACAAAGTCAGGGTTTCAAGATCATGAAAATAATGGAATTCTTAATAGGCTAGAATATACCAAAGCCCAAGAACCCTAAGAGACGTACTTATATGCTTATTTTTTGTTGTTGTTGTTTCTTTTTAGAAAATATTGGAATTGATTTTGTTTTGTAATTGAATTAGAATTGAATTAGTTTAAAGTAAAATCAAATTATATTTTAAGAAAGGAAAGTCGGGAATATTGAAACGTAAACTCAAAAAATACCTTCCAATGAAGCCCTTATAGGATGTTCATCAATAGATACAGAGCCTCACATAAGGTACCTTAGGTCTGGGATCCCATACTTACTTCTATATTTCAATCAAATACGCCATATTCAATAAAGCCAAATTTGTAGATCCAGTAATACACATATCTCTCATTAAGTCTAAAAAGAAAGTGGTGTCTATTCACTGGAGATTTTGAGATGGCGACTCAAATAATAAGCTCGGTGTCCAGAGTTTTAAATCTGTTTCATTTTCTTTGTCCCAGTCTAGCTATTATAGCTATTATATAGCTATTATATATTATATAGCTATATATAGTGGTTTTAAATCCACGCGGCGATTCTTGGTTTGTTATTTCTAGACCAAATCTATGAAAAGCTAAAGATTTCTTGTTGCAAATAAAGGAGTGCACTATCATGGTGTTAAAACTAGAATTGGTCCTTTGGTACCAAGAATTTTAATTCTAAAGCTCAGGAAGCAGTTTTCTAATTTTGGTACCAAAGGTATATAAAGGTATCTAAAATAGAGGATCCCACTTCTGAATTTCAGCAATCATGGAAAAAATCAACGAAAAGTTTTTCATGACTGCTCTATGTGATCTGAAATAAAGGGAGATGCTATCCATCTATTCTATTTATTAAATGAAAAAAAACAAGTTTTTTTTAAATGAAAGTAAGGAACGACGTTAAAACTTAAAATGAACAGAAATTATTCCGTATATGAAAGGTTCTGTACCCTCCTCAACGTCTCGCTCTTTACGCTAAAGTTTTTTATTTTATTTTTTTAAATAGAGTTGTGATAAAGTCAAGTTTTAGCGTAAAGAGCGAGGCGTTGAGGAGGGGACAGCCTCTTTCATATACGGAATAATTTCTGTTCGTTTTAAGTTTTAACGTCGTTCCTTACTTTCAGTTAAAAAAATTTGTTTTTTTTATTTAGTTTTTGAACGTTTTTGAATTAAAGCAGGTTTTGATTTTGGCTCACCGTACATGAATGATTAAAACAAAATTTGAATATTAATTTTACTTTTATTTGGTTAAATGGCTTTCTCGAAACCTTTTTAATTTTATTTACGCACGTTTTTATTAGTAATAAATATACGTAACTTACGAATTCACTTACGTAGCGAACTTCTATATTCATATATTTTTAATACGTATATTAGAGAGTTCGCCCCCTAGTCAATACCTTGCTCTTTAAGCTAAAGTTCAAATTGTGTTCCAATTCTTTAAAAATAACCCCTTAATCACAAATGCCGTTAATTAGAATAAATAGCTCTTATTAAAGTACTAAAAAATCTTTGACTTAAAGAGCGAGGTATTGACTAGGGGGTGAAACCAATCATATATTTAATGTTTTCTGTCGTTTTAAGTTTTGATGTTGCTCCTTACTTTCAGTTGAAAAACTTTTTTTATATAATTTCTAATCTTTTTTTTTAATAATGCCGGGAAATCCGGCGGCCCCTTTATAGCAATGTCCCTTCCACCATGAAAACTTCCTTCATGGAAAGATCCTCCCATATAACCCCCGACCAACCCCCCCCCCCCCCCTACCAAAAAAAATCCCCCCTGAAAACGTCTGTATACTTCCCAACAACCAATACTACGATATATGTTTACATTGGGTGAAGTTCATAATTTTCAGCCCTTCCCCCGGGGACTTTGGGGGATTAAGTCATCCTAAAAGACATAGCTATCAAATTTTCGACCATGCTGAACAAAAGGGCTATCTCAAAATTTTGATCAGGTGACTTTGGGAAAAAATGAGCATGGGAGGGGGCCTAGTTGCCCTCCATTTTTTTGTTCTCTTAAAAAGGGCGCTAGAACTTTTAATTTCGGTTCCAATGAGCTCTCCCACGATATCTTAGGACCACTGGGTCGATACAATCACCCCTGGGAAAAAAAATAAATAAATAAACACGCATCCGTGATCTTTCTTCTGGCCAAAAATGTAAAATTCCACATTTTTGTAGATAGGATTTTGAAACCTCTGTAGTAGAGTTTTCTGATACGCTGAATATGATGTTGTGATTTTCATTAAGGTTTTATAGCTTTTAGGGTGTCTTTTTCCCTTTTTTCGAAAACCAGCCAAATTTTCTCAGGCGCGAAACTTTTTATTGGTAGCACTAAACTTGATGAAACTTATATATTTAAAATCGGCATTAAAATCTGATTCTTTTGATGTATCTATTGGTATTGAAATTCCGTTTTCTAGAGTTTCGGTCACCATTGAGCCGGGTCGCTCCTTACTTACAGTTCGTTACCACGAACTGTTTGATGATTTGTCCTCTGGTTCTGGGATTAGCAAGTTTCGCTCCGGACTTTACTTCTCTATGAGTACCAAAAATTACTTACTTACTGCCCAGATCTTAGAAACCAAGGAGAATTGGCGCAGATGCGGGTCAATGAATTCTAGTGCACCGCTTGAACACAGCTTGTACGATTTAATGGCTTTGAACAAGAATAATTTATCTATAACTCACTTTACAAGATGTATAAATAGTGGAGTAACACAGGAAAAAGGACAAAGAAAAAGAAAGCACTTGTACATAAATATAAATGAACTAACACACAAACGCACACGTATGCATATATTCATAGAGGAAAAACGAAAAAATATGTATTCATATAGTGAAACTTTCCTTTGAAAATGATTAGTTATAAGAAAAAACAGTGAGTCAAGACAACGACAATAGAGGATGAAAAGGACCTAACGACTGGCAGGCCTCTTCAGTTAACTTGGAATACAAATTCGCAAAAGACATCAACATATCAGGTTCACTTGAATAATTTTCTCTTCCCGTATCAACGAAGCGGATTTACGCTATAAAAAAATATATATATTTTATTTACCCTATGTACAATTTATTTTGCACATTATTGTGGAGCCATCTAAGTTTTTTATGTTTGAATTAATTAATAAAAGAAAATTCGTTCACTTAAAACGGTGACACCCCCTGTTTTTATCTATTCCTAAAGTCTTATATACATATAAGAAAACACATTTTTGCACGTAAAAATATCCAAACAGCCATGCCCTGAGAAATACAGACAACTAATAACAAGAAAAGACTAATTACAGTCTAAAAAAATTGAAACTGATTCCAATGCTGCTACAAAGTTTCACACTAAAATAAAAACACTTTTTGCTCCCTCTATTCATTTTTGGTTTGTTCATGCCTAAAAACTACTAAAAATTTTCTTTTGGTTATTCCAAAATCGAAAATTTATTAAGGCAGCATCACACTTACGTCAGTATTGCCACCTTGAACACTGTAGACAGATAAGCAAAACTAATTACAGTCTAAAAAAATTTGAAACTGATTCCAATAATGGTTTGTTCATGCCTAAAAACTACTAAAACTATTCTTTTGATGATTCCAAAATCGAAAATTTGTTAAGGCAGCATCACACTTACGTCAGTATTGCCAACTCGAACACTGGAGACAGATAAGCAAAACTAATTACAGTCTAAACAAATTGAAACTGATTCCAATAATGGTTTGTTCATGCCTAAAAACTACTAAAAATTTTCCTTTGATGATTCCAAAATTGAAAATTTATTAAGTACGCATCACACTTACGTCAGTATTGCCACCTTGAACACTGGAGACAGATAAGCAAAACTAACTTGTTAAATCTGACAACGCTTTCTGTGCCTAAAAATTTCAATATTAATAACATTTTAATTCCCATGGGCAACTACGCTTTCAAAGGGAGGCAATATCTTATTAAGAAGTTTAGAGCTATTTTTTTTTAGATTGGTTGTAGCTGATTTTTCTGACTAGTTTCTCTTTTTCTTAATTTCGCTGTCAGCTGCAATTAAAAATACCATAACTGAATATGGAGGCTTTTTGTTAAAAATTGAAGTCAGGATTTTTCATGTTTTCTATGATATATATGGTTCAGTAGGGTTTTTTGCAACCAATACTAGCAACTATATTTCATTTTCACTTTTAGAGTACCACAAGTCTTGGTGTATTTTGGATGCATGGAATATTCCCAGGATCTTAGATCAAAGCTGGAAGAAGGTGAGTAGATTTTGTTTAATCAGAACACAGGTTTAAAATGCTGAACATATTTGAGCTTAGATCAATTTACAATGAAGCCGCTTTGCTAGAGCACGGTCTTTGCGACTTTGAAAGCAGATCTGGAATCAATTTGTGTCTGTTTCTACGATTGCAGACCGACAAGAGCAACTTTTCATTCTGGTTTTCGCGACCTAGAAGCACTTTCTGGTTTTTTGGAAAGTGAATACAGAGAGGTCATGGAAAGTGGAGCATGAAATCTCATTTCTGGCGTAATTCTCAAACAGGCCGAAGAGCGTGGAAGAACATGGCTATATTTATGAAAGAAAATTTTTGTGGCAAGAATGAAGAGGGGTAGTCTCTGTTCCAAAGTGCAGGAAAGCTAGATAATGGTCCTAATGCTAATTCCACTAGTTTTCAAGCTCCAAGCATCGTCCTTGCTTTCCGCTTTTCCATTTCTGCTTTCCTGCTTTCCATGTGACTGAGCAAGAAAGTATTTTCAGGAATTTCATTAAAACCGCCCTTATTTTTCATTGTGGAATGATCGTGCAGATTTTTTGTAGTCAATGATGAAAAAAAAAATTATTCTGCCTTAAGAAGCATAACTTTGGAAAGATAAAAAAGGGAATTTATACTGAAAATGTTAAAATGGTAGTAAAAATTTCTATAAATTGAGGAAAGGGATACAGAATCCCTTTCTGTATCCTGTTCTGTATCTGTTTGATGTCTGTTCTGTCTTTGTAGGGTAAACTTCGAAAGGTTAGATTTTAGTGTTTTTTTTGTTTTTTTTTTGTTTTTTTTTTGCTTAGCACTGAGGACGACTTGGCGGAGGTCCTTGTCGAAATATTTGCTTATATTTTGTCATTTTCATGATTCGCCACTGGCTGAAAAAATCCTCGTTTTTCACCCTTTTTGATTTTATTTTTAATTTTGTTACTTTCTCTCGTCTCTGAGTTTCAAAGGGATACAGACTAGAAGCACTTACATCTGTGTATATACTCTTTCCTGAATAATTCAAAAAATAAAAACTCGACTATTTTGAGACACATTAGTTATAGTGTCTTTTTCTTGAAAAGAAGAAAGATCAACTTTGTGCTTCTCCTGTGAAGTGTTTTTTTTTTTTTTTTTTTGATTAGGTTAAACCTCAGTTTTATTTGTTACATTTTGCTAGTCCCAAACTTCTTAGACTTTTGTTTGTTCTTCTAACAAAGTCTTGATTCCTTTTTTATTCAGTTGAACTTTTGTGTTTTTGCTGGTTATGTTTTCTTTTTCAGTCATCATGTCTTCAGTTTTTTCATCTAATAGCTATTCTTACTTTAGTTTTATTCATTTCTTCAATACTTTTGCAACTTTTTTCTTGCTCCAAAGAGGGTATAACCTAAATTTTTATTGAAATATTTACACTTGTCCTGTTTTGATCACTCTCTAAATGCTTTCGATGGCTGAAATTTTTGGTTTTTCTATTAAAAATCGTGTTAATAAAGAAATTTGAATAAAAAAAAGCTGGCTGATGTTTCCTAAGGACAGAATGTCTCAGATACAACTTGCATCTGTTGATACGGCCCACCTGCCTTAGACTCACTTAAGGCTTCGGAAATAAACACTGTTATACACGAATGTTAAGTTTTCGCTCAATCTTTCTTTAGAAATTCTCCCTAGAACATTTGTGCGGGATCATCAGAGGGTCACTACTCTGTTTGTGAACCGTTGCCAAAAGTAAATTTGTTTTGCTGTAATTTCAGTGACCCAGTATTAAAAGCTTCGTGTACCAGTTTACAGTTATTTATTGATTCTCATATTTATTATATCATTTAAAATTAATTACGTTTGGAAGTCATCCGAATCTGATTTAATATTATTATATTATAATGGTAAATCTAATCACTTTTAAATGGCGCAGCGCATGGAATAGAACCCCCCTCCCCAATAAAAAAGCTTTAAAAGTTTGCAATTCTTTATTTCCCAGAAGCTTATGATGCATAAATGTGGCATGTGGCATACATAAATGTGGCATCAAATAGCATACTACTGGGATAAAAATCAAAATTCTTTAGTGGCTTTAATATTACAGTTCCCCTATTTTAAAAAAAAGTGCTGGGCACTTGGCTACCTTAATTTGGTTATTTGCAACAGTTTCTTCTAAGGCTGAATCCTATGTATGTTCCAACGGATTTGCTCTAGGTCGATTGAAGCTATTAGGTAACTTAACCCAAATAATTTATTATTAATAAAATAATACTTTACTTATTAACTCCTGGAAGATGTAAAAGATATTTACATACATGCAACACAATATAACGCTCATTAAGATAAGCCATACAAAGGATATAGTGAGCATTAACTTCTAGTAAGTTCTCTATTCTGTTTTGTCTTTCAGGCATTTAAGAGTTTTTGGTGTTTTACAAAACATGTTTTTCTCTCTGTTCTTCTCTTTTTCTGTTTTCTCTGTATTTTCTGTTTTTCTCTCTTGCAGTTAAAAGGAGCTGACGTCAGACTTACCTTTGCCCTACGTCACAAGCGGAGGCGTAATTTGCTATGAAGTAGGGAAGAGAGGGCAAATGCTCCTCGTAGACCTCGATCTGCCCCCCCCCACCCAGATCCCAGTACTGCCTCCCTGCTGAAATTTAGTTTCTCAGAAATCTTGTGAAAACTAAGATAAGCCTGCATAATTCAAGCCTCTACAGAAATGAATCAGTTTTCTTTAGTATATATTTATTTTTATGGTATTATATGGCTCATTTTTCAGTTTTCACTGTCATTTTCTCATTTTCACTTGATTTGGGAAAATTGGCTCCAACTTTGCCCTCCCCCCTCCCCAGAATTTCGATGAAATTACAGCACTAGTCACAAGAACCTCATTTGTATAATTTTTTAGTCATTTTGCTAGTCAATTTGTTAGTCACTACCATTTAAAAACAGAAGCTATTTTCAGGTGTAATTACTTTTTTGAAAAATCTATTTTTTTGTAGCCGACATGTCTGACTACCAAATAAAACTACAAAATTTAAAGCTTCGTATTTGCTAAGTTACGATTTCCACTAAATTTACTAAACCTAATAATTTCTCGATACATTAGAGTCTAAAGTACCTTTAGAATAAAAATTTTATCGCATGCTAACAATGGTCTTAGTAGCGCATGTACTGACCTCCTGATTCTTTGCCTTCGGCCACGACTGCAATGCGTAGTTGGGGGCAGATCATCCGACAACTCCCTCGGTATCTAACACCTCCCTAGTACTTTAAATGTATATAGTTAATATATATATTTAATATGTACATAT
>JAQQPU010010450.1:0-16013 GCA_029168905.1 Artemia sp. Kazakhstan ARC1039 | reverse complement strand
TGAATGGAAGTGTTTATTTAATATGTGAGTTTTGTTTCCTATTTATTTATATTTTTTCTTTTGTTGTTTTTTTTGTGTGTTTTTCTTTTGTTTATTTTGACGTAAGTTAAGGTTTTTAAAAAGAACATTTATTGTTACATTTTTTCTTTTGTTTTTTTTCCGTTAAGAAGGCTCCCGGACGTGGGGCCGAAATATTCGGAATATTTTTGTTTAATTAAGTGTTTATTTTATTGTATTCACTGCTTTATAAAAATTAAAACCCGTTTTTCTTGCTTAATTTTTACGTCTCAGCGTAATCGATTAGTTCGAAAGCCCGGCTTGCCGAAGGGCTGCTGCTGCTCTGTACGATTTCTTCCACACTATCGATCATACCTTCAATGCTTTCAAGTTGCATCGAAAGTTCAGCTTGCCCTGTCTGTGATTCTGTTCCTTGCGATCTTTTGTTCCTTTTCATACCTCTAATGAGTACCCCCGGTAGTGAACTACTCCTGCTGCGAGTCTCTTGGAACTCTTAATCTTCGCTATTAGTATCTTGTCCGTTTTTCTCCAGTTTCTTTTTTCTTTCTAGCTCGTCCTTGTATTTGCGGGTCATTTTCCACTTTTCCGATTTTGCGAGTTCCTGTTTCATTTTCTCCATTTTGCGATCTATTTTTTCTTCCTGATTCTTACGCGCATTTGTCTTTTCCTGTCCAGTTTCTTTTTCTTTGGGTCTCAGGCTGGTTTGATTTGCAGGTTGTTTTTCCGGCCGAACGTTACTTTGTCTACTAACGATATTAGGGCCACTTGGTTCGGATGTTATGTTTCTTTGCAGCCTCTGTGAGGAAAAAGGACACTGAGCTGCTAAATGTCCTGTTTCATCACATATAATGCAAGTTTTGATTTGGCCATCATACCATATCCGCATTCTCATTCCATTTACGAAAATGAAAGAAGGGATGTTCTTATCTATTCTCATGCTTGCTATTGCTCTTGTTTTGGCTGTTTTGAGATATCCGTCACCAGAGTAATACTCACGTTTGCATGAGAAAACCCTACCATACCTTTCCAATCTCTCTTGGACATCTAACAACTCCATTTCTAGTGGCATTATTTCTATTTTCACAAAAAAGGGTTTTATTTCGCAACTTTCGACGAATACAACTCTTTCATCAAATGATAACATTCCGTCTTCAATTTTAGCGAGGAACTTTTGGAGCTCGTTGCTAGTGGTGAACTTCACTTACATAGTTTTTCTATATCGCAGCCCTGATCCGTCTATACCTATCAGGTTCTCTTTTTCGACTCCATAATGTTTCAGCCATCTGTGTACTTCTACCTCTAAAGGTACATCTCCATCCGGGAAAGCCACAAAGCTCAAAAATGCAGTGTTTGTTCGTACATACCTTGCTGATACCTCTCCTGGTTGTTGCGTCATTCTAAATGCGTCATATTTTTCTTCATATAATATGCGTCATAGTAAATTAAATTATTGTACTATGTGTAAATTAAAAATGTAAATCAAATTGATGATAATTTTGTTTATTTATCTATCGAGAAGATTAATTACGGTACTGGAAAATTAAAATGACAATAAAATGTAATATTAAAACTAAAATATAAATAGTTTACACAGTGACAAACATAAACTAATATGTTGGTGGATGTTTTTATTAATATTAATCTATTTAAATAATTTGGGTTAATCTCTAAAATATAGAAAATATTAGTCGGTGAATTAATAAATAATTTATTAAAATAAAAAGGGCCTAACTTGGAGGAATTGTGTAACTATTATAACTGTACAGCAATTAAAGAATTAAAGTTAGCCTATAATGTAACAGCATTAAATTAACTAAAGTAACAACATTACAAAAATTAAAGTTAATAGCTATGTTGAAAGTAAATGTTGAATTCATAATTGTTTTAATTTTTTTTCTGATCCAGTCATACTGAGAGAAAAAATTAAATTGGAAGTTTTCCGTTTCTCACATTAACGGCGGTTAATCATTTTTTTTTTAGATTGGAGAGCCTAAATGGAAGAAATTGACTAGTCCTGCTCTTGATGCAGCTAGTACCTCAGCCTCAAGCTCCATCCATACACTGGACAATCTCTACATAGAATTCAGCAGTAAAATAAACATTTCTTCGTACAAATGTAAGTGAGTTTATAAGAAACCGAGAAGTTACATGTTTTGGAAAACTTGTGTACTCCACCTTCCATGTACAAGTTTTCACTGACGACTCATGGAAAGCAGGAGAGGAAGTTTTTGTAATCCTGGTTGTAAAAATATAAGTGGTTGTCATAATCTGAGATAGAAAACTGGGTTTATTGCACTTATTGTGTATTCTTTGGCCAAACGTAAGTGAGTATGAGATCATCCCAGAAAACAGGCTAGCTTGTCCAAGAAAGATTCCAAAATTGGAACTATGCTATTGAAAAATTTGGGTCACATTCTCATTTATCATAACACTAATGTGCCATGATCAATCTCAACAATTTGAAAGTAGTAGTGGATGGGAAGATGAATCCCATAGACATATCTTTAAGTATAGACAAAGCCAAACAGGCGAAAGAAAATGGGGAGAGGTTAAAACCCGTAAAAGAAGCGGTAATTCTTTGTGGATGACAGGGAATAGCTCTTTGAGGCCACAGAGACTTCAACTTAGACACAAAGCCTGATGGTAATGAGGGGAATTTCAGAGCCCTTTTGCGGATACATATTGAAGCAGGTGATGGAAAATTAAGAGACAATTTAAGTCATATGGTAAAAATGCCACTTATATTAGCTAGAACACCCAAAGTGTGTTAGCTGATGAGACTACAGACGTGTCGACTCAAGAAGAGTTTTCATTGTCTGTGAGGTATGTCTCTCATGACACGAAAGACTTGAACAAATGCTGTTGAAAGGGCTTGAAGTGTGCAATCTTGAAATAAAAGATCTGAGAGGACAAGGATATGATGGCGCACCAGCCATGAACGGAAAGGTCGAAGGTGCCTAGATTATTGTGTAGAAACGTTGCCCGAAGGCAGTTTATATACACTGCGTGTCACACATTCTTAACTTACGAATTACCAGTACTGCAGAGGCCAGATCTATCCTAAATTGTCTTGGTACTACTGAAAATGTTTGGTCTCTTTTTAACACACCATAGAGGCAAAATGTTCTGCAGTAAAAAACTTGAAAACCTAGCGCCGAAAATTAAAAAACAAAAACTCAAAGTTGCTACGCCCAACCAAATTGGTTCAAATGAATGACCAAATGCATGATTCAAATGCATGTTTTCATCATGAAGGAGCTGTAAAACCCTATTTTTTCATCCCTACAAAAAATCAAAGGTTGAAAAGATAAAGACATATATTCAGGGGTCGATGTCCTTTTGACAGCTATATTTCAGTCAGAGTGTGTTGTAGATCTAGTATCAGATGAAAAGCTACTCAGCTACATTTTGAAATTGTGTCAAAAATTATAGTCAAGTTACTTGAATCTGTGGGCAGCTTTGAACTATGCTGACTATGCACTTCAGAGTCTAAAGTCACTAACAGAAAAAGCTGATGAAGAGTTTTAAGTCTTGTTTCAAGAGGTAAAAATAAATGGCCGAATTAAAGTAAGCCACAATTATTGTTTTAAGGATTGTTGGGGGGTAGACACACAGAAGCGATAGGTGAAAGCATTGAACGTATTCATCCTCTGAATTGAAAGTTTTATTTCCTGCATCAAAGAATGACTTTTAAAGCACAAGAGTATTTTGAAAGGGTTCACTGCTTGCTTCAAACTTATCCACAGAATAGTGAGGAAGGTAAAGAGATGAAAGGAGCATTTTTTAAATTGATTGAAGTTTAAGAAGAATACATAGAAAACAACAGCTTAAACGTGTTGATGGCAGAAATGGAAGTTTGGCTAGCTTTTCTCCAACGAAACAAGGCACACCACGTCAATGCAATTGATTTTCTAAATATTCATGACAAACAATCTTTCCAAACATCCATATCCGACTTGAGATTTTCATCATTATATCTGTGAGGACCATCACAGCAGAGCGTTGCTTTTCCGCTCTTCAGGGAGTCAATATATACATAAGATACACGATGTCTGAGAGTCTATTGAACACGAAATCTGAGAGTAGGCTGAATAGTTTAGCCAATCTCAATATAGGGAAGTTCCATTGGAAACAGACAGTCTATTATCCATACTGATGAAGACCCAAAGAAGACTTAATTTTGCTTTGTAAGACAGCTGATATAGTAAGATGTTGTCAAAATAAAAAACTAAAGTCGTATTTAAAATGCTGGATTTATGCTGGATTTTATATACTAAACTTGAAGTAACGGCTTAAAATATCGATTTTTCTAAGAAATTTTAAAAAAGTTTACCGTTGGTTGGCCCAGAGACCCCCACTCAGCCAGGGGACCAGGGTCCATAATCATTTTCTGAGTGTGCCACTACCTGCAGCTGTTGCCTTAGTTTTACCTGCAGCTGTTGGCTTAGTTGTACATGCAGCTGTTGGCCTATTTGTACTTGCAGCTGTTGGCTAAGTTGTACCTGTTACTGTTGGCTTAGATGTACCTGTTGGCTTAGTTGTATCTGCAGCTGTTGGTTTAGTTGTACCTTCAATATGGCACCATACCCCAGAAAAGCAGCTTTTCAAGATATTATATTAAATTTTAGTTACTATGTACAGTGGTTTTGTTCTTTACAGTGGTTTCGGCTATCTCTACATCCATGATACCAATGGAAATTACATAATCCTCATTTATAATCAACAATACCAATCCATTATGTAAACTCCAGGGAAGAAACTTTTCAAAATATATTTGTGTTATATCATCTTATCGAAAGATAAGTGTGTTGCATCATCATGCATATAATAATTTATTCTAATTTTTAAATTACTATGGGATTTAGATCATTCATTAATATAATGTAACTATTAAAAAAATATTTTATGTTGATTGTAGATATATGGTAATTTCCTCTTATATGAGCCATTATATTAAAAGTTGAGCCGCAATGATCTTAGTGAAATTTTAGATATGAAGATGATGCTTCTGGTGCATTTGATCGCATAATGGGAATCGTACAGCCAATATATGATAAGACTTGCCCAGTGAAATGTTTGAAACCCCATAAAAATGAGCCCAGGAAGCCCTGGATAACTACGGAAATTCTTGAAGTGTCAGATTTCAGAAATCAACTGTATGTAGATTATTTAAATAGTGAGTGTGCCAAAAAAATGGAAGAATTCAAAATAATACGCAATAAAATGAACTCGATGAGAAGAAAAGCTAAAAAGGAATACTTAGTGAATCAATTGGGTGTAAATAAGTATTATACTAAAGGAACTTGGAAGGTTATTAATGATCTATTGGAAAAGAAGAAAAAAGCTCCAGCCAATTTGCTACTGATTCAAGAAGAAACTGTTAATGAGAAAACGATGATTACTAATAGATTTGCTGAGTTTTTTTTTCAAGTATTGGCCAAAATGTACAGGTGGAATGGCTGATGAATTCTAATGATGATTTCCTGGAGTATTAATTTGTGGATNAACTTTTCAAAATATATTTGTGTTATATCATCTTATCGAAAGATAAGTGTGTTGCATCATCATGCATATAATAATTTATTCTAATTTTTAAATTACTATGGGATTTAGATCATTCATTAATATAATGTAACTATTAAAAAAATATTTTATGTTGATTGTAGATATATGGTAATTTCCTCTTATATGAGCCATTATATTAAAAGTTGAACCGCAATGATCTTAGTGAAATTTTAGATATGAAGATGATGCTTCTGGTGCATTTGATCGCATAATGGGAATCGTACAGCCAATATATGATAAGACTTGCCCAGTGAAATGTTTGAAACCCCATAAAAATGAGCCCAGGAAGCCCTGGATAACTACGGAAATTCTTGAAGTGTCAGATTTCAGAAATCAACTGTATGTAGATTATTTAAATAGTGAGTGTGCCGAAAAAATGGAAGAATTCAAAATAATACGCAATAAAATGAACTCGATGAGAAGAAAAGCTAAAAAGGAATACTTTGTGAATCAATTGGGTGTAAATAAGTATTATACTAAAGGAACTTGGAAGGCTATTAATGATCTATTGGAAAAGAAGAAAAAAGCTCCACCCAATTTGCTACTGATTCAAGGAGAAACTGTTAATGAGAAAACGATGATTACTAATAGATTTGCTGAGTTTTTTTTTTCAAGTATTGGCCAAAATGTACAGGTGGAATGGCTGATGAATTCTAATGATGATTTCCTGGAGTATTAATTTGTGGATGATAGAGGAACTGGAAGGGACTTTGAATTTCAGCCGTGTACTGAAGACAAAATTCTGAAGGTTGTGAAAACAATCAAATCTAATTCAGCAGGGACAGACGGCATTAATGTTAAAACTCTTAAATCAGTGATATGTTTTTTACAACCATGCCTCGTCCACATAATCAATCTTTCCCTCCGAAAAGGTGAATTCCCTGATTCACTTAAAAGTGCAAAAGTTATCCCCCTTGACAAAGAAGGTTCTAAGCTAGATATTGAAAAATATAGACCATATCAATCCTACCGCTGTTTTCAAAATTATTGGACAAAATTGTGCATGAAAGGCTTTATGATTACCTTACGAAAACAGGGATGCTAAGTGAAACCCAGTTCGACTTTAGGAAAGATCACTCGACGTTGGACTCCGTGCATTCCCTCAGTGATACTGTGAATTAATGCTTTGAACGTGGTAAAATTCATTTGACTGTTTTTATGGATCTTAGAAAAGCATTTGATACAGTGGATTTTATAATTTTACTCAAACGTCTTCAATCCCTTGGAGTTCATGGTAACTATTTGAAGCGGTTTGATAGTTTTTTGAGTGGTAGATCTCTTCAAGTTGTATTAAATGATGTTTTTTCCTCTCCTTTTCAAGTGAAGTGTGGTGTACCCCAGGGGTCTGTCTTAGGACCACTCCTGTACCTTGTGTATGTTGATTCAATGTCTTTCTACTTATCTCAGGGTTTTATTACAACTTTTGTGGATGATACTGCTCTAACTGTGTCTAGTCGATCCATTGATGATTTGTTGTTGAACGTAAATAGGGTTTTAAAGTCTTTTTTTGTATTTGCAAGTTTGAGTCTTTTGTCAGTGAATGTTAAAAAAACTAATTTTATGATATTTCGAAGTGTTGGTAAGCAGCCAAGTGTTGATGGAGAGGTGGTTTTTTAATGGTAGGGCTTTGTCACAGGTGCATGAAGTACGTTGTTTGGGTTTCCAGCTTGATTGTAATTTGTCTCGGAGGCCCCATAGTGATCTTGATGCAGCTAAAGTTGCTAGAGGTCTGGGAAGTTTGCTCCGATTAAAGCATGTTTTACCATTATCAGTTCTACTGTTGCTATACCATACTATTGTTTCACCTTATATTTCCTATGGTTGTGTCCTTTGGTCTAGTAATATTTATGCCAATTTTGAAAGAGTGCAGATTCGTCAAAATAAAACACAACGTTTTCTTGGCAATTATGTAGAAAATGTGAACGATACCGCGTCGTGAATTAAGAAATTACGAGTGCTTAATATTGGTCAGATTCACGATTACCAAACTGCTGTTTTTGCTTATCAATTGTTGGGGTTCCACCCCTGTTTCTTTTCTTTTCAGATAAATGACCCATTTTTTTCTGTAATTATATTTGCCTACAAGATAATTTTTAATCCTAAGTTGAATTCTGGTTGCTAAGCTGGATCCTTTTGCAATAAGTAAGCTTTGAACTAAATTTTATTTTGGACTTCCTGGTTTGAATCATTGAAAGGTAAAGTTAAGAAAAAGTAGAATGGGTTTTGAATGGGGATTGAGAGGATTGGCTGGGCCAAGTGAAGCTCCACCCCTGTGAAAAGCTGCTGTACAGAATATTATTTTTTGAGTAGTCTACTTTGAGACCCCGTATAGGGAGCCTGTAATGGGAATTTACAGATGTGTTATATGTGACCGTTTGGAAGAATACAAGTAAGGTATTTTCTACGAACTGTGTACTAATTTTCCCGGAACCCAGGATGGGTAGGAACAGAGTTACGAGATACCTTCATTATTATATTGACGGGAGGGGTTTTTACCTCCAAGGAGAGGGATAGAGATTTTTAGTCGTAACCCAGGGTGGGTACACTTGGCTTTAGAAAGTGGCCATTTGACCACTTGATCACGTTATCATACCCTGGGGAAGGGTATACTGTAAATAGGGTAGTACCAAACCCGATATTGGCAGAACAGGTGTGGTAGACGCGGGCATCCCATTATAATTTGGTGCCACCGGGGCTTTTTCCTACAGTAAATGGTTTAGCACCATTTTTGCAACAATAAGTTGTGACAACCGTACCTTACCACACCAATACTGGTGGCATTGTAACCTACCAGTATAACATCGATTATTGGAATGATTTATGTCGTACAGATTTTACTGATTTTCTTTTTCGTGTAAATCGTTCGCTCCACAGGTATGCAATTAGAGAGGCGGATAATTTTGTTATTGAGTACCGAGACACCACACGTGCAGGTTTCGGAATTAGGTATTTAGCTCCAGCGATTTGGAATGATATCCCAACTGGCATTCGGGAGGCTTAGCACCACTGGGTTATTTTAGGAAAATTTTTTAGAAACATTGTTTGGGAGGGCAGTTAATTTTGCTATTATTTGTTATTTCAGTGTTTTGGTACCTTTTTTTTTATTATTATTATTATTTTTGTTACTAGTTGAGAATTAGAAGATTGCAGCCGTCCATCATCAGGGTTTTCGAGTAACACAACCCCGGGCGGTTGTGGGTATACATAGTTTATTTTGTAATTATTAGTAAATAAAAATAAATAAAAAATAAATTTCTCATTTCTCATTTTTTCAACGATAATTACAAAAAAAGATGATCTTGCACATGAAAACACAGTTTTTATAAAAGAAGATTTTATTTTATAAGTAGTTTTTTCTTACTTACAAAAGCGACTAAATATACTAATTTCTTTTAAAATGCGCCATTAAATATTTATCTATGGTATTCTGATAGCCAACCAGCCCTGGTAGAAAAGAAAAAGGAGACGTGTCAGTGCTACAAATCCCAAATAGTGATTTTCCCTGTTTTTCAAGGTGGGGGACTGTAATTCTCCTTTACAAGGTTTTCGATCATGCTGATTCTAATCGTGCAGTTTTTGCTTTGATCAGGCACCAATTCCGAAGGTTTTTAGGTTTTTTTAGTTTCATTTTCAAAATCACCATAGTTGTCTTTTCATTATAGACTTTTATTTTAATGTAAACAGATCAAATAGTTCCTGAATCACATTCAAATGGCAATTTTTTCACATTAGGTAGTATTTTTCAAAACGTGTCTATCAACTTTTTGTTCCCATGGGCTGTGGTTCACCGTTTACTAGGCTGCAGCATGTGCATCTAGAGATTGCTGCTTGCATGGTTGAATTGCATTGCCACCTCTACTATTTCCAAATGAAGTGGTTTGCCTTTCTAAGGGTGTCTTTCAATCTCTAGGGATTTCCGGAAACGAATCCCAAACTTGATTCATATTTTGTTCTAGCTTCATTCAACATAAACGCTAATTGAATCATCACTAGTCGGAATGTATTAAGCTACAAAGTAGATGGACAAATTTATCACAAAATCAATTTAGTGACACATCTATCACAAATAACTAAAAAGGATTTTGAACCACCTTCCATGGGCGTACGGAAGGAGGCAGAAGGGGGCAGCTGCCTCCCGCCCCTAGAACTTCAAATTTACACTAGATATGGCTGAAAAAGCAGATGGTTGAAAAAACAGTTGAAAAAAGGTAGATGGCTAAAAAAGCAGTTGATAAAAGGTAGATCATTAAAAAAGCTGGAAATAAACAGCTGAAATGACGGAATAAAAGTCAAACAAGAAGCAATTTATCCATAATGTCTTGGAAAGATTAAGCTTTAATCCAAGAAGATTGATTAATGCTGAAGCTTGTTGATGATTTATGATTTTTAGCGATTACTTATTAATAAAGATTTCATAGGTATGATAGAACTTGCTGGCAATGTAAGGTTTTGTGAAGTGCAAATATAACTTCAGCCCCCCACCCTTTATCACCGAATCGGCTACCCCCTCCTAGAGAAGAATCTACGTGTGCCCATGCCATCTTCACACGACCAAATATACTTTTTAGACCCCGATGAAGCTGTTGAAAAACGCCTTGGACATCCTTTAAATTATAGGATCTCTCTGGAACTTAATGGATGTCTTGAAAGAAAAATTACTAGACACAAACAACTATACCAAAGGTTACGAGATAATGCAAAAAGTGGAGGATGATTTAAATCAACATGCTGCATACCTGTGGCAACAACCTCCAAAAATGCAGTTCATTTTCATTGTGCCAGATGGTGTTGATTATAGATGGTTAAACCCTCCAGCATGTTAATAAAGCATTTTTTAAGGAATTAATAAGAAAATAAAACTAAAATACACTTCTAGAGCTAGTTCTGCGTGGCAAAGATGATTTTATAGATGACATTCATGTCTACAACTTTGTAAAATTGCTAGAATTCTCATTTTAAAGGAGTTTTCAAACAACTGTTTTATACTATTTGTTTAGAGGTGGTATTCCTACCGCAATTTCATACAGCGCACTAATTTTTGATTTAAAATTTAAGAGAGAGAAATGGCTATAATTCAAATCAAACAGTGAAAAAATAACAACATTAAACGTTAAATAATAAAATCCAAATGTTAAAACTCCACGTCCAAGAGCCTTTATCAATGAAGGAAATTTTGCCTTTAACAGTGTTCGGAGTATTCTGGTGGTTATTAAGACATGAGCTTTATTTTTATTTGTTTTTTTTTTGTATATTTTTCTTTATATGCTGTGTTTCATTTAATTTAACTTTAATTTTTTTTCTCGTTGATAAAGGCTCCAGGACGCGGTGTAAAAATATTTGGATTTTTATATTTAATGTTTGTTGTTGTATTTTTGTTAAACTGTTTTATTTAAGTTATACCCGTATTTTCTTTTAAATTTGTAAATGCTACTACTATTTTTCAAACCCCATTAAATCCAGATATTGATGTAAAATTTTTGAAAAAATTACTCTCATATGGTTGACAAACTTATTTTTATACATGTTTTTTTCTTAGGTAACTCAGATCTAAGTTTGATGAATTAACTTAAATAAGACTTTTGAAATTATGTTATTATACAACTTGATTGTTATTGCCAGTTTAATACCACTTGATTTACCAGTGTTTTCACTAGCAAGGCTAATCTAAATATAAAACGAATGATGAAAATATAAGGATACTGAAACGAGCCATTTTGAAATTTCACTTGATTTCCTCCAATCTTAAAGACGCTCATTTTTCAAACCCAGACGTGTAAACAAAAAAGAAATACCCAAGGAAACGTTTCATCTTTTCCAAATAGATCAATAAAACTCACCTATGAACCGTTTTAAGCTTTTGTTGGTAAAGGGCTTGATTGGATTTTAACATTGTACATTCATAGGGGTATTCTAAAAGACAAAAATAAACGAAAAAAGGACTGTCTTTGCAATTCAATAGTAAATCATATGTATTTTACTACAATTTCTCTGTTTCTTATGCTGTATTTGCTAATTTGTCTTGAAGCGCAAAGCTGTAGTGGTAACATTTCATCTATTCCAACATTTCCAACGCTATCTATTAAGCCCTTTTCAATAGCACCTTAGACATTTTATTGGCATAGTGCTTGAGTGGATTTTAAATTTGCAAGTCAAAGAATTTTCTATGACACGCTCTGTAAAATAAAGATAAATATTAAAATCATCTTTACGACTGAATGCTAAACCTTATGTATTTTAATGCAATTTAAACTGGCATGAGGCCAACTTGGAAATTATAAGTATATAACCAAAACTTGGTTCAAATAGATGGCGATCACTGAGCAGCTCAATGGGAACGACTCAAGGTTCAAACAGCTGGTAGGAGTTCCGTAAAATGTCAGAAACCTACTAGAAAGTTTGCAATCATAAAATTTTGAAATATGTCTCCTCCATGTTCCATAAACGTATTTCCAGTAAATTCTACAGCTTTATTTCATGTTTTACTGGAAATCAATCCAGAAAAACTATTCATGGAAACTATATTAGCAATTAAAAGGTACCATGTTTGTGAGGGCCTGTGTAATTGCGATGTAATTCACTTCTTGGAGATTATAGCTAGAATTTCTAAACTTGGTTGAGACAGATATTGGTTAAATAGAAATGGCTCGTGATCCAAATAAATGACAGGAGTACAGAAAATGGCTAATCTGCTAATGGCTAATGGCTAATATGGCTAAATGGCTAATGGCTAATAGAAAATGGCTAATCTGCTAAAAAGTCTGAATTCATAAAGAAGGTTGGAAACATGTTCTCTATTTCCTCTATAATTTCCAAATCCCTTTGTTATTCTACTGGAAAATAATAAATAAATAGAGAAAAATTATAGAAAGAGTCCATACATACATAATTAAACTTTAATGTCTTGATGTTCATTTGGAGACATTCTCCAATTCTCTCTCTATGACGAGGTATTTTGTTACTTAAGTCCCTTGTAGTTTATGGTCCCTGAGTCTCTTAACTCAGTTAAGTTTCAACTCAGTCTCCATTTTGATAGTTTTTACTCAAGCCCTTAATCTTGAGACAAAACATGGTTGATTTGCCAGCACTGCAACTTTAGGAATAGTCTGTTACAAGGATGAAAGATCCCCCCTCCCATTTAATTGAATTCGTTATCCCCTCCATACATGATAACTTTCACCCGAAAACTTTCATATAACTTTCACCCGAAAAGGAATATATTTTTAAAATAAAGCGTTATGTTGGGCTTGAATCCATGACCCACAAGATTGGAGCTTAAATTCTTTATACCGCCTGAGCTTAGAAAACTTGATGCTTGATTTTTCAACATTGTTGTATTAATAAGAGCCAACGTTCTAGTTTTCAACCTTTTGAGATGTTTATTCTGTTCAAAATATCCAGAAGGTCCATTAAATATGCCTCCGTGGATGACATGACCCCCACAGACCCTGGGGTAAGGATTATTAATAATGTAAATTGAAAGTTGTTTAAATGTATGTTTTATAATGGAACAAAGACTTGTGCAATGTACCAATAATGGTTAAAGGTATCAACATGAAACTTTCAGGGAACACTCAGAGGAAAATTAAATTAAATTAGAAGACATTATGTGCTTCCAGGTTGTCAAAGGGTGTATCTGTAATATTTTAGTCACGGCTACGAGTACTAATGGTATGTGCGAGATGTAAAATGGTACGTGTGAAATATCTCAAATACGGCTATCGGTATCGAGTTGAAACTTTACTGAATTTTGAGGGTGACGCTGAATTTAATCAAATGTCATTACGTGCATTCAGGTTGCTAAATATTTCCTTTTCCATGGCTCAAGTGAAAATCACAAATAAAAGAGTTTAAAAAACTAAAATTAAAAAGAGCTGAGTATCGTCTCTGATATATATTTATTTTGTTGCTCTATTTTCATTCATGTGTAATCTTTTGAACATTCTCACAAGAGGAAATTTTTCTCGTTATGTGATCGAGAAATTGTTGTTGATTCAAAAGGTTAGTTCAAGAATTGCCCTAAACCTTGATTTCGAGTTTAACATAATTAATGCAATAATTACGATGAATGCAATTTGATGCAACACTTACATTATAATACACAACTGATTAGTTTATTATTATTTTGTTATTATAATTTTAATTCATAAACAGAAAACCTGAAAACTGGAAATACATTCGTGATTTTAAACAAAAATAAGACTGTGGCCCTGAATAAGGGAAAAAATTTAATTAAAAAAAATACGGAAAAAGGTCTTTACAAACAGTTCGTGGAAACGAACTGTAAGTGAGGAGCAATTTGGCCCAATAGGAACCGAAACTCCAAAATTCAGAATTTTGATATCAACAGATACATCAAAAGAATTGGCTTTTTTTTTACTGATTATAAATATATAAAATTCGTTAAGTTTAATGTTACCCAGCCAAAGCTAAGAGCCTAGGAAAATTTGCCTGATTTTCAAAAACAAGGGGGAAACATCCTCCAAAAGTCAAGCAATTTTAATCAAGATTGTGCCATCGGATTCAGCATATTATAGAGCCCAACTTAGAGGTTTCAAGCTACCATCTGTAAAAATATGGAATTTGTTTCTGTTTTGGGATTTTTTTTTTTTGAAGAAAGATTCATGTTTATTTGTTTTTTTTTGTTTTTTTTTCTTTGCCATTTCAAGAGGTGATCGTGTCGAACTAATGATCTGATGAAATAGGGAGATGGCTTATTTGAACAAAAATCAGAAGCTCTAGTGCTTTTTTAAACTAACTAAAATATTGTAGGGGAACTAGCCCGCCTCCCACGCCCTTTTTCCCCAAAGTCGACCAATTAAAATTTTTGATTAACTATTTTATTTAGCATTGTTGGAAAGTTCAATAACTATACCTTTGGGGATGACATGAAACCTTATTACCCATGGGGGAAAGGCTGGAAGCTATGACATTTCCCCATTGTTTACATACAGTATTTGCTATTGGGAAGTAAACAGACATTTTCTGGTTATGCCAGTTTGTTATTGAAAAGAGGGGAATTTGCCAGAATTTAAATATGAAATTTGTTTTATTAGAATTAAATATGATATTTGTTTCTCGTTCACAACTTTATTTTACATGTGGAGATGCTCCCGGGGAAATGTCCAGGGGAAATTTTTAGCGGATTTGAAATTATCTGGGGAATTTTTGCGTGAGATGATTTTCCTCGGGAGAAATTTTTCATAGGGGAATTATCACTAGTAGAAATTCTTCATAGGAAAATTTTCCTTGGAAGAAAGTTTCTATTGAGGGGGGGGGCATTTCTGGAGAATTTTCCACATAAAGGGAATTTCGCCATAACCTGAAGAACGATGGGAAATTAAATAAAAAACATTTCTTTCTTTAGATGAAAGTATGCTAAGGAGTATCTTTGCAGGCGGAATCATTTGCAAGAAATTTTTGAGGGGGGGAGGGGAATTTCGAAGCGAGGTTAGAATTCTCCTGGGGTAATTTCCTGCATTGAAGAATTTTACGCAGGAAGAAATTTCCGCGGAGAAACTTTTCTGGCGGGGATTTTTTCATGGGAGAGGAGGTGAATTTCCTGGGATTATTTGAAAAACGATCAAAAGTTAAATAAAAAAAACGCATTGTTGCTACTGAAAGTTAAGAGCAACATAAGACAAATTTTGAGACAAATTTACTTTATTTACTAATAATTACAAAATAAATTGTGTAGGCACAAAACCGCCCGAGGAAGGCTCGAAAAGCCTGATGATGGACAGCTGCAATCCTGTTAATTCTCAACTAGTAACAAAAATCATTTAGAAAAAAAGTAACAAAATACTCTCAAATAACAAATAATACCAAAATTAACTGCCTTCTCCCAATAAATGTTTCTTAAATTTTGCTTTAAATAACCCAATGTGCTCGACCTCCCGAATGCCAGCTGGGATGTCATTCCAAATACCTGGAGCTAAATACCTAGTTCCGAAACCGGCACGTGTGGTGTCTCGGTACTCAAAATCAAAATTATCCGCCTCTCCTGTGAATCGCATACCGGTGGTGCGAACGATTCACACGAAAAAAAATCAGTAAAAGCTGTAGGACATAGATCATTCCAATATCGATAAGCAAAAACAGCAGCTTGATAATCGCGAATCCGACCAATATCAAGCACTCGTAATTTCGTAAAACACGACGTGGTATCGTTTACATTTTCTACATAATTACCAAGAAGACGTACTGTTTTATTTTGAAGAATCTGCACTCTTTTAAAATTCGCATAAAAATTACTAGACCAAAGAACAAAGAACACTTAGGTAATTAGAAACGAATTGAATCAATACACCCAAGGTACAGGAGTGGTTCTAAGAAAGACCCCTGGGGTGCACCACACCTCACTTGAAAAGGAGAGGATAAAATGTCATTTAATACAACTTGAAGAGATCTACCACTCAAAAAACTATCAAACC
>JAQQPU010010449.1:15252-30120 GCA_029168905.1 Artemia sp. Kazakhstan ARC1039 | reverse complement strand
AAAAGGGACATTTTTGAACGAAATAACTAAAACTAATGAAATAAACTCGTAAACATAGGAGAGGGGGGGTAGATTTACATAATATAAAAAAGTGCGTACTTTAAGTTTTCTAGCGAGTATACTCATCATATTGTAGGGTTTGTATTGTTGGAGGGGAGGGGGGCTATATCCACCTGAAATTTGAATTTACTAGTGGGGTGGTAAAATGATTTTATTTGGAAATAAATTAAGAAATTTAGTAAGCTGTACTCACATTGAAAATTGACGTATCCATTGCTTCAAAATTAATAATATTTAGTGTACTATCCATAGTATGTTAAATCATTATGAAAATTTAATCGTAAGGTATGGCCATTATATAAAAAATCTCAAGGACGAATAAGAAATCAGTCCTTTTATTTTTAACCAATCACCAGTCGAGTTATCGTATATTGAGAAACCACCGACGTCTCTGATTGGCTCCTAAAAAAACGGATGTTGGCTCAAAAACAGTCTGGTTGAAAAACTTGGAGTTGAAACAAACTTGTGTGGGGAATCCCCGCTCATACTGCTATCTTTTTTGCAATGTGTAGGAACCGCAGGGGAATCCCCGCTCGTTTGGAAAGGTACCAACGGGACATAAGCAAATAGCACGTAGTTTCGTGTTTAATCACGTGTAGAGGTCACATAGAATAACATTGGAAGGAACATAGCGCTATAGAATAGCATGGGAGGGAACATAAACCCTTATATTAGCATGGGAGGGAACATAAACCCTTAGAATAGCATGGGAGGGAACATAAGCTCCTGGAATAGCATAGGAAGGAACATAAGCTCCTGGAATAGCATAGGAAGGAACATAAGCTCCTCGAATAGCATAGGAAGGAACATAAGCTCCTAGAATAGCATAGGAAGGAACATAAGCTCCTGGAATAGCATAGGAAGGAACATAAGCCCTTAGAATAGCATAAGAAGAAACATAAACCCTTAGAATAGCATAGGAAGGAACATAATCCACCCAAATCCATAAGTACATGCTCTGGAAAGACGCCAAGGAACATAGGGCAAGCAAATCCATACGTACATGCCCTGGAAATGTTTTTCCTATGGCCGTAAACAAATAGCATGGGAATTCCTATGGCCGTAAGCAAATTCAATATAAGCATTCTACTTACGGAATAATTTCTGTTCGTTTTAAGTCGCTCCTTACTTTCAGTTTAAAAAACTTGTTTTTTTTATTTAATATAAGAACAGGTATCAAAGTCCAGTTCCCAAACTCCCAATTCATTTCAGAGACAGTGTATTTGACTTTCGTATTAGGACCGTAACACTTTCTCGGATTTGAAAAACCTTGTTTACAATTACGTACACATCTCTGTCTCAGCTCTTCTTTGGTAGCTCCCGGTGTGTCGGCAATACACTAAGAATAAAACTATACAATTGCAAATATCGTTTAAACCCATTTTTTTTTTCAGAAAAACAGAATTCGTCCAGTCTCTCCCCCGCCTATCTGATATAAAAAAAAAACAACATTACCTTGATTTGAATCTTCATTAAATACTTCAAAATCAGGGGGAGTAATGAAATGGCTCTCTTCACTATTTTCTGGTTCATAATTATTTTGTGTTGGAGGGGGATAATACGAGGATCCTCTTTACTTGGGGCCAATTCAAAATTATCTGGAGCAGGAGGGGTGAAATAAAATCTTCACTTGGGGGTAGTTCAAAATCACTATGGAAAAGCTCACTCCTAAAAGTGCACTTTTTTGAGACATTGAGTTAAACGAAAGAGATTCCAAAAACCCCCGTGAAGCCCGGTGTGGGAAGGACTTTGGTAGAATAGAAAGGCCCAGGTTCATAACTTCAAAATTAATGAAAATTGGAAAAAAAACATTATATCAAGGAAATGAAAAATCAAAGACGGGTGAAATAAGGAAAAAGTTCTTTGATATTATTGTTTAAATTTTTTTTATTGTTTTAAAAAAAAGAGTTGTTAGGAAGAGACAAACTTTAGCGTAAAGAGCAAGGCGTTGTGGAGGGGAAAGCCCCTTTCATATACGGAATAATTTCTGTTCGTGTTAAGTTTTAATGTCGCTCCTTACTTTCAGTTATAAAAACTTGTTTTTTTATTTAATTTCTGAACGTTTTTGAATTAATGCAGGTTTTGATTTTGGCTCACCGTACATAAATAATTAAAACGAAATTTGTATATTAATTTTACTTTTTTTGGTTAAATGGCTTTCTCGAAAGGTTTAATTTTATTTACGAACGTTTTTATTAGTAATAAATATATGTAACTTACTAATTAACTTACGTAACGAACTTCTATATTCGTATATTTTTATTATGTAAATTAGAGAGTTCACCCCATAGCCAATACCTCGCTCTTTACGCTAAAGTTTGAATTTTGTTCCAATTCTTTAAGAATGACCCCTTAATCACAAAGGCCGTTAATTAGAATAAATAGCTCTTTTGAAATTACTAAAGAAAATTTTAGCGTAAAGAGCGAGGTATTGACTAAGGGACGAACCCAGTCATGTACGTAATAATTTCGGATTGTTTTAAGTTTGTTGTTGCTCCTTGCTTTCACTTGAAAAACTTTTTTTTTTAATTTCTGATCTTTTTTCTAATAATGCTGGGAAAGCCAGTGCCCTCTTCATAGCAATGTCCCTTACCCCATGAAAACTTCTTCCATGGAAATATCCTCCAACGTAACCCAAGACCACCACCCCCCACCACCAGAATAAATCTCCCCTAAAAACGTCTGTATACTTCCCAATAACCAATACTATATGTAAACATTGGGCAAAGTTCATAACTTGCAGCCCTTCCTCCGGGGACTGTGGGGGATCAAATCATCCTCAAAGACATAATTATTATATTTTCGACCATGCTGAACAAAATGGTCATCTCAACATTTTGATCGGGTGACTTTGGGAAAAAAATGAGTATGGGAGAGTGCCTAGTTGCCCTCCGTTTATTGGTTACTTAAAAAGGGCACTAGAACTTTTAATTTTCGTTCAAATGAGCCCTCCTGAGAAATTCTAGGACCACTGGGTCGATACGATCACCCCTGGGAAAAAAACAACAAATAAACAAGCATCCGTGATCTTTCTTCTGGCAAAAAACACAAAATTCCACATTTTTGCACACAGGAGCTCGAAACCTCTACATGAGCGTTCTCTGATTGCTGAATCTGATGGTGTGATTTTCATTAAGATTCTAATACTTTTAGGGGGTGTTTCCCCCTTTTTCGAAAATAAGGCAAATTTTCTCAGGCGTGTTACTTTTGATCGGCAAGACTAAAGTTGATGAAACTTGTATATTTGTAATCAGCACAAGAATTTGGTTCTTTTGATGTATCTATTGGTATCAAAATTCCGTTTTTTAGAGTTTCAGTTACTATTGAGCCGGGTCGCTCCTTACTTACAGTTCGTTACCACGAACTGTCTGATTAACATCATTATATATCAAATACTCCATTTGATTTTGTTTATACTTTCCAAGACTGTTCAAGACACATATAGCTTTCAGTAAAGCGCCAATGACGCAGTAGGTTTTAGACTTCCACAGTGAGAGAAGGAAGCGATACCCAAACTCTTGTTTGTAGTGATTTTTGTTCGTTTCAAGCTTGATTTGCATACTAAATTTAAGTTTTACTCGTTTTAAGATTTATTTATTCAATTATATTAGTATCTATTGTATGTTTGTTTGCATTTATTGTTTATTTAACTTCTGTTCGTTTTGGGTTTCATTTACACTTGAGTAGCAAAATGTTTTTTTATTTTAAGCTTGATTTGCATATTCAATTTAAGCATTACTCGCTTTAAAATTTATTTATTCGTTTATACTCGTATTATTACTTCTTGTATTTTTTTTTGCTATGATTGTTTATTTATTTTCTGTTCGTTTTGAGTTTGAATTTTAACAGGTATTTGTTTCTGATGATCTTAAGCCTAAAATGGCCTTTATTTTTCTTTGAAAAACTTCTTTTTCGGAAAGTTTTTTTTAATTAATTTTTGTTCGTTTTTGATTGCAAAAAGTCTCAAGTTTTTAAAAAAATACCTTATTTCAAAATCAAATTTTTTTTTCAAAATCAAATGTTCATCAAAGTATCAAAACTAGTATCAAAGTAACAATATCAAAGTAAAAAAATTGGTTTGGGTCCACCTCGGAATTTTTATTATCTAATGTTTGAACTATTTTTAACAAAATGGCTATCTCAAAATTTATATCGGATGGGTTTGGTGAAAAAGGGCGTAGGGGGGGGGGGAGGATAATTGCCCTTCGATATCTTTTGACTCTTTAAAAGTGAAGTAGAACTTCCCATTTTCAGTCAAATGAGCCCTCTCTGAAGTTTATACGAGCATCCCTTCTATAGGAACCATATATACACCCAGGGCATAACTTTCAACGTCTGTCCCCGGGCCCTGGGGGTTGTTTCGACCCCGGAGTTTTCATATCTGATGTTTAAAACTATTTTTAACAAAATAGCCGCTTCAAAATTTATCGGATGGGTTTTGGGAAGATAAAGGCGTGGTGGGAGGAGGGGCTAGTTGCCCTTCGATCTCTTTGGACTCAAAAAGAGGGAATGTTTGAAGCTAGGAAAGCCAAGGGTGTTAAGGTAAAACTGGACGAAATATGGAGGGGGATATTAAATCTCAATATAAAGATAATATATGCACCAGCGTTATAAACAGAGCATATCCGCAATATTTTAGGAGCGAATAAAGGTATTAACTTGACACTTACAGGACCACTACTGCTACTACCATTGTGACTGTAATGCAACTGCAACTATTCGCAACTGCAACTATGACTAGTTGTGACTACTCTCAAGTGTGATGACTTGCGACTTCGACTACAACTACTTGGCACCGGAACTATGACTACTTGTGCCTCTGACTACGTATGATGCTACTACGACTACTTGCGACTGAGACTACCACTACTTATGACTGCAGTTGTAAGTTCTTTCATCTGCTACTGCGACTACCTGCGACTCTGACTACTTACGACTATAAATGCTTGTAACTGTGACGGAGACTAGGGCTACTTGCGATTGTGACTATTTTCGACTACGACTGGTTTCGGCTCGAACTACTTGTGAATGCGAATGCCATAACTTGTCATTGTGACTGTTTTTGACTGTGACTGTTTGCAACTATTGTGCTGTACCTATATAACTGTATGTGTATACGTTTGTAACTATAACTGTTTGTGACTGTTTATGACTACTAAGAACTGTGAATAACTTGGACTGTGAGTATTTGGAACTGCAACTGCTTGCTACTGCGAATACGAATGCAACTCGGATGCTAATGCAGCTACTTGCGACTGTGGCTACTTGTAATTGCGACGACTTGCAACTGCAAATGTGGCAGCTTGGGAGTACGAATGCGACAACTTGCGACTGCAACTGCTACTGCTTGTGACTATGACTAGAAATACTACAGTAACTTCTACTGCTGCAACTAAAACTAATGAATTAAAACAAAAGAGTTTGACTACATCCTGCTTGTCAAAACGGCAAAGTGCATCAAGTTTGTTAAAAGGGATTTTCTACAATATCCCATGAATGGCTAAGGCTATGAAAGTGAGGGATAGTGAGGAGGATGATGCACTAAATGAAGACACTAGATGCATCCAAGTTGTCAAAGGATTGTATCTATACTGATATGTGGACAGCTAAAAGTTTTAAGTTGAAAATTTCAGGCTAAGGGGGTGTTAAACAAAATCTAAAGACACTATACGAATCGAGGTTGCCAAGATAGAGTAAATATTTTAATCCTCGTTGTCAAAAACGCGCATCTGTAATATCTCAGGACCGTCAATTGCATTTAGTTGAAATTTTCAGGGAATATTGAGGGAGATGACAAAATTCATCAAAAGACACTAATAAGAAATAATAAGTTATAATCAAATAACTTAATTCTTAAGGCGAAGACGTAAAAAATAACAAAATGTTCATAATATTAACCAATAATAAAACTTTGGGATTTGAAGCAAAGAGAAACTAATTCCTCCCCCCCCCAAAAAAAATCCCCAAAAAGAGGTTTTTCAAAGAATAGTAATCATATTAAAATTAAGACCAGCATAAATAAGGTCCTGTTTAATTCAAACTCAATACGACCAGAAATTAAAATAAATGCTCATATTAAACATAAACATAACAGTCGCTGACATAGATGAAGAAATAAATTCTAAAACGAGGAAATACTAAATTAAATATTCAATTGAAACATAAAATGAACAAAAATTACTACAAACAAGAGTTTGGTAACTGCATCCATTCCCTTTTCCTAAAGTGGCGTTCACAAGCGTGTCTAGCTAGAATCTCATGTCTAGACATGTGTCTAGCCAGGATTCAATGTCTAGGCAACGACCGTTCACAAGTAAAATTCGGCGCTTAGCTAGCCACGCTAGACAAGGCACTTGGCTAGACATTGAGTTCTAGACTCTAGACTCTGTTTACATTATAAAACTGAAATTAAATTTTCGTTTTCTCATTAATTGTTTTTTTTTCATTTTAGGCAAATATGCAACACCAGACATAATAGTGAAGCACACCAAGGCAATTGTTTCGTTTATCTCATCCTTTATTTTGTGACAGTAAAAATAGGGATTACAATTTTGAAAATTTTGCCCGCATAAGCTCTTTTGATCGGCTAGAAATGACAGTTTGAAACTAAATTTGTAGTTTTAGCTAAGCACCGAATTTTACTTGGGAACGGTCGTTGCGTAGACATTGAATTCTGGCTAGACACGTGTCTAGACATGGGATTCTAGCTACACACGCTTGTGAACGCCGCTTAACAGTAACAGACATGGGATTCTAGCTATACACGCTTGTGAACGCCGCTTAACAGTAACAGTTCTAAAGCTGTTTGCATCTTTTACGCTTTGCTGAAAAAAAATGACTGAAAAACTAAATGTTCAAAGTACATACCATATAGCTTTGAATCCTTTCCTTCAGATGATATTTTTGCAATTACTTTTGCCCATAAGAGCCACCAAATTTAGCATTATCAGAATCATTTTTCAATTCAAGTATGCTAAAATTCTTATTTTCTTTTATGTTTAAGAAACGAGTTATTAATCTTGACTTAATTCGACATCTTGTGATATATCTCTTCACCTATTTAATATTAAAAGTAATTTCTTTTGTGGAGAACCCAATCTATAAAATGTCTAGTGTATTATATGAGTGTATGAGTTTAGTATCTGAACTAAAAGGAACTAACTTATGAACCTAATCGGGTTATCTTTTGTACTGTACTGTGTTAGATTGCGCAATTAACTTGCGGATTTAATTGTGTGGTATTGTTCACTTCATACAAAGTGAGTTATTATTTATCATACTGAATAATTTAGTTCAATAACTGAATATTTACTTTTGGTCAAGTAACCTTGAATTAAGACTGGTTAACAGTTCGTGAATCTGCAGTGTCTCGTCAGATAAATGTCGGGAAAAAGCAGCCCCTAAGGCTACCACCCGAGAAGGATACTCCCACTGAAACCCTTGACCAGTCGCCTTTCCAACCTACTTCTAAAACTCTTCCTAGAACCCCCCCCCCCCCCTACGCGGTCCAAAACAGTTAGCCACTTGTCAGGAATTCAGGCCTTAGCCGCAACTAACTCTACTGAAAGAGGTGAGACGCCTGGCAAAAAGAGGAAAAAGGATGAAGCTCGTTCGCCAGTGATAGTGCAACCCCTCCCTTCAAGTGTCCCAGAAACTAGTACCACAGATTACCCCAATTATTATACTGTCTCAATCAAGAAAACCAATGGCCAACCCTTTTCAAAAGATCAAATAATGCAAATTAGGAAAGCTGTCTTTCTGATCGCCAAGGTAAATTTTGAACTTGTTTTCAAGCGGGACGAGTTTATTGATATTTACTTTACGTCTTCTCAAGCGGCAGACCATGTCATGTCAAAATCCAAAGAAATAATTTTTGATGTCTTGAAAATTTTAGCCACAAAAAAAGACGTGGAAAAGTTACACAAGTATGTGCTTTATGGTGTTGATACCAGTGTAAAATTGGAGGAAATACAAACTGAACTAATAGATTCTTCAGGCCTTCTCATAGATCCTTCAACTGCAATAAGGCTAAGTTTAAGCAAAGAAGGAGTCCTTCACCCAAGCCGTTCAATCCTCATTTCCTGTAAAGTTGAGCTAAACACAGAAATATTCTTGTACGGTATGTCCCTTTTTAACAAGATTTATAAGTCTAAGCCCCTACAATGCTCCACTTGTCTGCCCCACGGCCACAACAAAAAACACTGCAAACAGTCCAATCCGTCTTGCATTAAGTGTGGGAAACAGGCCACGCAATCAGTGAATACCCTGAGTCAGACCCTTTCTGCAGAAATTATAACCGTAAGGGACACAGCCCTCCAAAAACAATCTTGCCCGGCTCACCAAAAGCGAGTCGTAATCCTTAGAACATCGGATAAAGTGAACCTACCCTACTCAGTTGTAGCTGCAAGAATCCCTTGGCAGCCCACAACCCATCGGCCCAGTAGAAGCCAAGCAACAGTTGTTGTAGAAGATGCAAATACAGTATCATTTCCTAAAGAGGCGACAATGTTCATACTCAAGGTATTAGTCAGTCCCCCCATCCCTTACCTAAGTTTAATTCAACATCCTGGCCTCCAAAAGATTCATCCGAGAGTTGCCAAGAATGGCAAAGACTTGTAACTTATCTCACAGTTAGTCACTTAATTGAGGTTAGTAATGAACCTGAGGAAACCAGAAATATTCTCAAGAAGAAAGCTATCACTAAACTCCTAGGTGATGACATCTTACAAACAGCTATAGCTCAACTGTCTTCCATCAAAAAGGACATAGATACCACATCGAAGCTAGTTAAGCCTGTTGCCTCAACTGCAAATCAAATCGGTGCCACTGCCCTAGTCAAAGGCAAGAAATCTAAGAAATAAATGGTAAACTTTCCATCCCAGTCTAAAATTACCACCAATGATAATTCGTCGGCTGAAGAAAAATTTCAATATTATGATGAAACTGTGACCACAGTGGATATTTAAATGTGTACTATGCAAGATTTTACGTTTCTCACGAATTTATCACTGTGCAATAATGTTGTTTTTAACTATTACGATGACCAAAATAATTTGCCCACCAACACCTTAGCTAACCCCGATAGCCTCTTAAACCAAATTAACTGTGAATATCTCGACACTTTTGATTTTGTAAAAAATGTAAAACCTAAGCTAATGGAAGAGACCAAACTTAATGCAATTTTCTTCAACATTAGAAGCATACGAGACAAGTGGACTAATTCTAAAGATTTAATTTTAATTAACGGTTACTGCCCTTTCGACGTAATTGGAATAACGGAGACGTGGCTTTCAGAAATTGATGATACTAATGAATTTTCCCTCCCTGGCTTTCAAGCTATTCATATGGAAAGGAAATTAACCAAGTCCTCTGGTGGCATTTCTCTTTACATCCGGTCAAGTCTAAAATTCACCAGGCTATTAGACTGTGAATCCTTATTCTCGCAACCTATAAATAATAGATGCATTTATTCAATAATTGTAGACATAAGTGTTGACGACAATTCTTTTATTTTTTCATTGTTTTATAAACCACCCTCATTTCCGACACCTTTCTTTTGTATTCTGTTTGATGACTTTTCTAGTTTTATTAATTTACCACAAAAGAAGGCAATAGTTTTTGGGGACTTCAATTGTAATTTACTAAATGTTAGCAGTAATAATGTTTGTGATACCTTCTTTGAAACATTTGCCTCAAGTGGCCTTCTTCCAACAATCCTTTTTCCGGCTAGAGTTGATCCTATGAGGTCTACCGCTACTGTAATTGATAATATTTTTGTATCCACTTCCCTGGGGAACCACCTGTCCTCCAAAATAATATTCTCTGACCTGTCAGACCACTTTCCAATCTATCTCTTCTTACCCTCCCTACCAACTACTCAACCCTCTAGAACTAATACCCCTACGTCTAATAGAATATATAATATTGTGTATATGAACCTGTTCACGGATTGTTTGAAATCCTTTGACTGGTCCAAGGTTTTGGATTGTCAGGATGTTAATTCAGCCACAAATGGTTTAACACAGGGACTGAGTGATCTTATCAGTTCAACATTTCCAGTCCGTAAATCAAACCGAAAAACTGCCTATATACGCCCCCGGATGTCCAATAGCCTCATAATCTCTTCATACCGTAAAAATGACCTATACAAGTTAGCTTGCAAAACCAGTAGCGTTATTGACCTAACTAATTATAAAAAATACAAAACTTATATACCAGACTCGTCCGGGAAGCAAAAAAAATTATTATTATTCAAAAATCTCTCACTGCAAAGAGAACTTGCAAAAATTCTGGTTCACAATAAATGAAATTCTTAAAAAAAAAAAAATGAATTCAAGATCTATACCTATTAAGCTTAAGGACATCAGTGATAGATTAATTGACCCAATTTCTGTACCGGATACTTTTAATAATTATTTCACCAATATTCCAAATGCTAACTCCTGTTCCCCCTCCGAGTCATTACACCCTAGCAAGAATCCCAGATCCATGTTTTTCTCTCCAACTGATATTAAAGAGGTGCTTCAAGTTATCGAATCTCTCTCTAATAGTAGTACACCTGACTTCTTTGGCATAAGTAATAAGTTTCTTAGGACCGCATCTTTCTATGTTTGTGAACCCATTGTGCACATAGCAAACCTGTCAATGATCAATGGATTCTTCCCAGAAATGTTTAAATCAGAAATTGTTATCCCGATCATAGGCAGCGCGCTATCGCTGCCTAAGTAAAGAACGATGTGTTTTTGGTTTCTCCATACCCGGGCACTTCGTATCGAAGGAGTTGTCGTAGAAACTTCGAAAAGGGCTCATTCGATTGGAAATTGGAGTGGCTAGTGCCCTTTTTAATAGTCGAAAGTGATTGGAGGGCAACTAGCCCCCCCCCACACCCATCATTCCCCCAAACACATCCAATCAAAATTTTGAGATAGTCATTTTGTTCAACGTAGTTGATTTCCAGATAGAAAATATGTTTTTGAGGAGGACACTCCCTCACATCCCTCAGGGCAAGGGTTTTAAGTTATGCCCTGGGGGCATATAAGGTTTTTGTAGAAAGCGTTGCCGTAGGAACTTCAAAACAGGCTCATTCGATTAGAAATTCAAATGGCTAGTACCCTTTTTAATAGTTGAAAGTGATTGGAGGGCAACTAGCCCCCCCCCCACGTCAATCATTCCCCCAAATACATCCAATCAAAATTTTGAGATAGCCATTTTGTTCAGCGTAGTTGATTTCCAGATAGAAAATATGTTTTTGAGGAGGACACTCCCCCACAACCGTCAGGGAAAGGGTTTAAGCTATGCCCTGGGGGCATATAAGGTTTTCATAGAAGGCGTTGTCGTAGAAACTTCAAAACAGGCTCATTCGATTGGAAATTCAAAGGGCTAGTACCCTTTTTAATAGTTGAAAGTGATTGGAGGGCAACTAGCCCCCCCCCCATGCCCATCATTCCCCCAAACACATCCAATCAAAATTTTGAGATAGCCATTTTGTTCAGCGTAGTTGATTCCCAGATAGAAAATATGTTTTTGAGGAGGACACTCCCCCACAACCCTCAGGGAAAGGGTTTTAAGTTATGCCCTGGAGGCATATAAGGTTTTTATAGAAAGCGTTGTCGTAGAAACTTCAAGACAGGCTCATTCGATTGGAAATTCAAAGGTCTAGTGCCCTTTTTAATAATCGAAAGTGGCTTGAGGGCAACTAGCCCCCTCTCTCGCCCACCTTTTCCCCAAACACATGCAATCAAAATTTTAGATAGCCATTTTATTCAGTGTTTTGGGTTTCCAGATAGAAATTATGTTTTTGAGGAGGACACTCCCCCATAGCCCTCAGGGCAAGGGTTGTATATGCCCTGGGGGCATATAAGGCTTTTACTGAACGCGTCGTCGTAGAAACTTCAAAAATGACTCATTCAATTGGAAATTGAAATGGCTAGTGCACGTTTTAATAGTCGAAAGTGATTGGAAGGCAACAAACACCCCTTCCACGCCCACCATTTCCCCAAACACATCCAATCAAAATTTTGAGATAGCCATTTTGTTCAGCGTAGTTTTAAGTTCTGGAAATTAGGTCTTTGAGGATGACAACCTCCTCACATCCCTCAGGACAAGGGTTGTAAGTTATGCCCTGGGGGGATATAAAGTTTTTATAGAACGCGTCGTCGTAGAAACTTCAGAATGACTCATTCGATTCGAAATTGAAATGGCTAGTGCCCTTTTTAATAGTCGAAAGTGATTGGAAGGCAACATACACCCCTTCCACGCCACGCCCACCATTTCCCCAAACATATCCGATCAACATTTCTTGATAGCCATTTTGTTCCACGAAGTTTAAAGTTCAGGAAATTATACCTTTGAGCAGGACACTCTCCCCATAGTCTTCAGGGCAAAGGGTTATAATTTATACCCTAGGAGGGCACATAAGGTTTTTATTGAAATGGGCAGCTAAACCCCCTCTCACGCCCTCCATTTCCCCAAACACATCGAATCAAAATTTTGAGATATCCATTTTGTTCAACGTAGTCGAAAGTTCTGGAAATTAGGTCTTTTAGGATAAAAACCCCAACAGAGCTTTCAGTGCAAGGGTTGTAATTTCTGCCCTGGGGGCATATAAGGTTTATATAGAAAGTTTTTGTAGAAATTTCAAAAGGGGCTCATTGATTGGAAATTGAAAATGCCCTTTTTAACAGTGGAAAGTGAGTGGAGAGTAATTAACCCCCCTCTCACGCCCTCCATTTCCCCAAACACATTCAATCAAAGCTTAAAGATAGCCATTTATTCAACGTAGTTGAAAGTTCTGGAAATTATGTATTTGAGGATGACAAACCCCCGAGAGTCCCCAGGCCAAAGGTTGTAAGTTATGCCCAGGGGGCATATAAGTTTTTAAAAATAAAGTTGTTGTAAAAACTTCAAAAGGGGCTCATTCAAATGGAAATTGAGAGGGATAGTGCCCTTTTTAATAGTTGAAAGTGATTGGACGGTAACTAACCCCTCTTTCACGCCCAACATCCCCCCAAACACATCTAATCAAAATTTTCAGATAACCATATTTTTCAACGTAGTAGAAAGTTCTGGAAATTAGGTCTGTGATGATGACACCCCCCCCCCCCCCCCCCCCGCCCCCAGGGGGGGGGGTGTAAGCTATCCCCTGGGGGCATATAAAGCTTTTATTGAAAGCGTTGTTGTAGAAACTTCAAAAGGGCTCATTTGATTGGAAATTGAAAGGGCTAGTGCCTTTTTTAATAGTTGAAAGTGATTGGAGAAAGACTAACGCCCCTCTCACGCCCACCATTTTCCCAGACCCATCCAATCAAACTTTTGAGGTAGCCATTTTGTGTAATCATTTTGTGTAACTTGAGATAGCCATTTTGTAGATAGCCATTTTGAGATAGCCATTTTGAGCCATAATCTTGCGACAGGTAAGTATGATTAATCGTGTGAATAATTTTCTTCCTCCTGATATCCTGGTCACCCTTTATTACTGTTTTATTTACCCATATATCTCATACTGCGGACCGGTTTGGGGCAACACTTATCCTTCAGCTACCAATAAATTAAAATCTGCCCAAAACCGTGCCATCAAAGCAGTTTTTCGGCTGCCCCGAAATTATCCCACCCAGGACTTGTACTCCGATTTTGGTATTATCCCTTTTGAACAAATCATTAAAAAATTAAATCTATCCCTTGCATACACCGCTTACCATAAAAATCTTCCTCCCCAATTATTATCTTATTTTAATTGTAATAATTCTGAAGGCCTCTATCTCCTTTCATCCAACCATTCCTTTGTTGTCCTCAAGTGTGTCTCTAGCTCCGCCCAGCGATCCCCTATTTATAAATCCCTATCCATAGGTTTTCGTACGCTGTATAACAATGTTACTAAACTTTGATTTATAATTCTCTAATTTTTTAATCAATTTGTTTTAATTTACCTGTGTTTTCTCTTTCTTTTTTTCTTTTTTTCTCTCTCTTCTTCATTTTCCATTTTTTGTTGTTATGGTCCTCAACAAGTTCGCTTCCAGGATCCTTATTGTTATTGGTGTTATGTTTCATTTTTATTTGAATAAATTGAATTGAGTTATATAGGATTCGATCTATAAAAACTTCTGGAAAATATTTTGTGACTTTAAGTCTATTAAAGATCGTATAAAACAAAACTCTTAAAGTCAATCACTCACAATGCTAAAAAGATGCCTTTAATAAGTTTGTTTCACCAGCTATTTTCACCAGCTATTAGCTATTTCACCAGGAATAGATTTTAGTCCCAGTGGAACTTAAAAGTTCCAAAACCCTTAGGCAGACTCAATATGTTTAACCCGTTCCCTGCCCCCTCACGCAAGCTTTTATTATTAGACATTGTGCAGATTGAAATCAGATGACGTGAAAGAATTGAAAGGAAATTAGTTCCAGTCACTAAAAAAAAAATAAAGCAATATCACCCAAATCAGTCGGTAAAATGACCATCCGGTCAATGTACTTTGCCTTACTCCCTATCCCCTAAAAATTGAAGTATTTTAGCTAGCTTTGCCTCTGCTCCTGACTAATGTGTGATAAAAAGAGCAGCAGCCCAAATTTTTTTTGTAAGCTTCACTGTTGTGTGTTTGTATGTCTCTTTTATTTGTATTTTGTTTTAGAAGATGAAGTCGCTTCACCAAATGAATGGGAGAAGCTTCCTAAGAATTAAGTACCTACCCCTTACAAGGCACCGAGTAAAGAGGAAAGCTTGATTCACCCCTTCCATTGGCATCTACAATGTTGTCTGCTGAATTTTTCGCCATTCGCCTGGCCCTAGATGTTCTTATAAATTATGTAATT
>JAQQPU010010449.1:0-10252 GCA_029168905.1 Artemia sp. Kazakhstan ARC1039 | reverse complement strand
AATTATGTAATTGAAGATGAGAATATTCTTTACCTTTCTGACTCCAAATTGGCAATACTGTCGCTAAAAAAAATTAGTAGAATTGCCAATGATAAGAATTTATTCAATATTAGAAAACAGCTTCTGAACCTTCAGGCCAAAGGCAACCAGATTTATTTGTCAACATGTTCCAAGTCGTAAAGGCATCAAATATAGTGACACTGCTGACTTACTAGCAGCCAAGGCTTTTTTGTTAAGCTCAAGCCCTTCCTCTGACCTCAATTTACGAGACCTTATTAGGCAAAGATCTAATGTTAATCACAGTAAATTGATTTATTTCCCTTTCATACTAGATTACTTTCAGAACTATATTACCGTATGAAATCAGGTGCCCTTCTTCTCAATAGTTTGTTATCACTCCCTACATCACTCCCCTCTATGCCGTGTCTGCTTTTCAACCGATGAAACTATAAAGCATGTCTTATTTGATTGTTAGCCACTGAGTGGGGAGACTATTTCCCTTAAGAACCTCTGCTACACGGCTAATATACCAAATACCTACACTGCAATCCTGAATTCTAACCTGCTTTGGAACATTTATAGAAAGATATTTAAGGCATCTATTGATATCTTAACCCTTTCAGACCTGAACCAAGAAGGAGTTGCGTAAAAATTTTGAAAATAGCAGAGAGTGATCCTGGAGGTTCAACTAGAACATATTTATTTAAAAAAAAAATTATTTCATTCCAAATACAAACTGTGAATGGTTACCATATGGTCACGTCAGGTATATACAGATACTATTTTAGGTGAAAATTTGTGAAACAGTTGCGATCTGAGTTCAAACACAGTCGAACTTTGCACTTCGAACACATGATTCGACTGGTTCCACCCCTAACGCACTTCTCATAGCGACACCTTCCCTTTTCAGCCGTATCCGGAAAATGCGAGGTCTGGTCAAACCTCATTGATTCCGAAGGCATCCCGTCTCGCGAGGTAGACGTATTGCGCTGCGTCACTAATAAGGATGGTCTTCCAACTCGAGGACTTTGAGATACGCCAGTAAGAACCAAACCACGAGCAATGTCCATTTTGAAGTACAGTAGAGACATATGCTGAACATTGGTCTGCTTACACTGTCGGCGGTGTATCAGCCAGGCGTTGTTCACAGCCATGTCAAAGAAGTAGTACACAATCCTCATATACCATTTCTTCGAGCGAATGTCAGTCCTGTAAAGCTCAAGGAACATGTCAGCAAGATCTACGCCCCCCATTGATTTGTTGTAGTCACGGACGATTCGGGGGCGATCAACTTCGACGTATTTCCGTGTTGTGCCATCCCATCTCTGACACATCAATTGGGGTGACTGCACAGTATGACGAAGCTAAATGGACTGGTTTGTTGTCATACCATTTTACTACCGATACTTCTGAATGTCTTTTAAAACGGAAGTCCACTGACCCTCGTCCATTCTTCTTCATGTTGGCGTCGGTATCTAGAACAGCGCCCCTCATTCTGTTGCTGCGTATCGTACCACATGACTCGATGCCATATTCAACCCGAAGCTTGTGAATGAGATCGATGTCAGTATAGAAGTTATCAAAGAACAGCTTGAAGTTCATGAACCTTGGCAGATTTTCTACAAGCCGAAGGACAACGTCAGTACCTTGGCCAAGTTCAGAAATTTCAAAAGATCCTTTTCCTGTATATATCTCTATGTCACACACTATTCCGCTGATGCCGGCTCTCGTGAAAACCTTTACACCCCACGAGTGGGGCTTGTCCTTCAAGTACTGTTTAAATCTAATTCTTCCTTTGAACGGGATCATCTGTTCGTCAATACTTTGGATCTCTTCAGGGTCTATTTTTTTCAGATTCTCCCTGAATGCGTCGTATAGTCTTCTGATCTTGAACAGTTTATCATGACCAGCCTATCATATGACCAGGTATCATTAAGGTGTCATCGCAAATGTGGAAGAAAGATCTCAAGCTGATGAACCTATCTCTGCTCATTGTATCAGCCACCGGGGAATATCGTATTCCATTCTCCCAGTACATTCTCATAGCCGGAAGTTTGAGAATGCTCATAAGCATTTGAACTCCAAGAAATCTGTGCAGCTCTTCAAGAGAAAGTTTCAGAACAAGATTCTTCTTTCTCATGGCATTCAGGTTCGTTTGGTCCACAATGTTTGAAAGAATGTCTTCTGTGATAAACATTCGGAAGAGATCAAGGGGCGTTTGTACCTCGTCATAGTGTGGCATAGAACCCTTCCAGGTAATATCTCGAGGTTCGGGCTCCGTTTTTATCCACTTGTATTGCTTTGCCTCCTTTGCTACCTTCTTTTTTGCTACTGGTTTTGCCGTGACCTGAGGAGCATCAGTTGGAGTTACTAGACCGGCCACTGCTTGGGAAGGAGTATTTTTCTTAGCTATTGTAAGGACAAAGGGTTCAGCAGGTGCAATAACTGTTGCTGACTGCATTGCAGAAGAAGTTGCCACTGGTGCTGATGATGTGCTTGAAGAACTGTTTGACGCTGCTGTGTCATTCAAGCCCGGGAGAGGCAAATCGAATTGATCCGTGTCATTGCCATTGTCTAACTCGAACCTGCCATGCATTGATAAAGGGATGTCGTCTGTGTGGTCAATATCCTCTTCATCACTTCTGTCTTCATTGCCATAACAGTTGAGAGAACGTAGAGGTTAAAATTCTTGATCTGGATTGTCTGGTGCCCAGTTTGGGTCGTCGTCGTCGGACGAGATATCGAGATCTGAATCACAATCAGGTATGAATAAAAGCCTTGCTGCTTCTTCTGCATTCATTTTCTTGGTAGCTCTTATAAGTCTCTCTTCCAAGGGCTTAGGACCATGACCTCTCATGGAGTCAGAGCTCGTGCTTGGGCCAGCTGAAATGAAATTCAAGGTAAGTGCATCACTTAATAATAATAATATAATGCAATAAAATAGGCCATTGGCCTCTACACTTCCTTGAGGCATCACACAAAATAGCTCTTTTACCCTTGTTACCAATAAAAAGGAGGAACAGAAAGAAAATGTGCCTATTCCTGATCATAAAAAGGACTTGCTGCCTCGTTTGCTGTATAAATCTGCCTAGGTGTGGTTTGGCAATGAATGCCTGACGTGACCATTTGGTAACCGATCGTTAGCAACCTTGTTTGGGGCTAAACTACAGCTCAGAAGTAGACTAGTGATATCTCATTCGAAAGATCGCATTCTTAGCTACAAAATAATATCATAATCAGGCTCTGAACTTACCAGAAACGTCCAGGTCATCGAGGTCAAAATTTGCACCTTTCCTCTTTTTCGACATTTTATGTTTTGTCTAAACTTGGACGCTCGCTCGACCGCTCGGGTAAAGCCTTGAGGGATAATAAATTCAAACGCGATAGAGCCAAGCAAGCGGTATCTAGTGGAAAAGAAATCACGGCTGTAACTTTGTTGAGTCGAGAGAAAAACATAGGGGGCGAGGGGTATCCGTATGGTGACCACAGGCATGAAAGGGTTAAAGAAGAGACAAATTGATTAGTGATTACTAAAGCACAATGAAGACAATAGAAAAGGGATTGGTGCATCAAACGATTTGGAATGTGCAGAAGAGAGCTGGAGCGAGTGGGAAGAACCGGATTGGTACCGGCCGTTTTTGTTGTTTTTTTTTCACTTATTTCTCATCAACAGTTTGTTCGTAATGTCAGACCAACAAAATTGAAAGTGAAATTAATAAATTTAGTGTCACATTCTTGACCTGATGAAACAATTTCCGCTATGATTTCAATATAATTACTAGACCAGTATATTAGGTACTTGCGTGTTATAGGGACCACACTTTGTTGTTGATCTGTAATGAAACCGGTTTTGAGTGTTCACTCGGAGATAATCAGCTTAGCCTGAGCAAGAGAAACTACTTTGCGGGTATATTTTAATTAAATGTTTAATATATAGAGACGGTTAGATTAGGTTAGGTATTTAATATAATGGGTTCTGGGTGGCCTGCTTTCCATACTTCTCTGTTGTATTTTCCATAATTTTGTTACTAAAGTATTATGTGTTACCAAGTCAACATAGAGAAAACGGAATTTATCGTTTTTAGCGGCACTAACTCGACCAATTCCAATCTTGTCCTTGATGGTATCAGAATCCAGCAGTCCCTAAAATACCGTGGTATCACGTACGGTCAGACGCCTAGGTCAACTAGAGGCTTCCTGACCGAATCAGTCTGTAAATCTATCCGCTCAGCATATGGAAAAGCTGTCAAATGCAAGTGGTCATTTAAGCAATTTATTAAGTCAAAACTATTCAACGCCGTCGTCTCTCCTGCCATCTGGTACATATCACCCTTGTGGTAAATGTTGTCCCTCACCAAGCGTCGAAAAACACGAACAACTTACTACAGATTTGCGAAATTTTTGCTGGGATTTCCACTAAGATTTTATAACACGGAGATCTCATACATCTATGGAATCCTTGATCCATCAACTAAGGTGATTGATCTAGAACGGAGAGCCTCAAGACGATCCCTTAGTAAACTCTATGACTCACCGCTGGCTCAACTGTTTCTGTGAATGAAATACCTGTATTTAACTTTTAGTGTCAAATATGTATTTCTTCTTTCTTTTGTTTCATTTTTTACTCCGCCTTTTTTTCCATTTATCCATTGCAAGCGGGCACAAATAAATATAACTATATTTTCATCCATATTTTGCTGTATTTTATTATGATTAAAATAACTTCACTTCTTTGGTGTGTTCGCTGTAACATGTAAGTACCAAATATTGTTTGAAGATGCTCCAATATATGTGGGTACCAATGGAATGAAGCCTGATACTATGATTGATAGAAAATTACTGCAATTATGAAGCAATAATTTCTTTATTCTAGTTTTTTGTATATCCTAGACTTTTACTGGCAACCGTCTGAGGGTGGGTGAATTGTTAAAAAAGCAACCATGGTATTTAGAAAAATAAGTTTTGTAGTACTACTGTTATTTTTTTAGGATGTCTCTTTGAGATGTGACCAACGTCATTGACCGCACCCCACTTCCATTACAGAGCCTTTCCTGGGGTTGGCGGTGCCCGGGGAAAAATTAATTACAGCGCCCCCCTCCCGACTCAAATATAAGTTAAAAAAGGCAAATCGAAATCAGAACAAGCTACTATGTTTGCTCTGTTACTATTACTGCTACTAACATCTCAACGCAGCACCAAGCCACCTGGGTCCAACACAGCTATGCACGCCCCTCCTTCCTAATCTTTTCAAAGCCTTCCTCTTTACACCCTCTCAAGAAGTTCTCGTTTCTCCCAAGTCTTTCTTTATGACATCCTCCCACCTAACCACGGACAACATGATTTCTGTTTAACCTCAGACGGTTGTCAGTACAATCTTCGGCAATCTGTCATACTTGATCCGCAGAATGTGCCTTAGCCATCTCACCCTTTCTCTCATTATCAAACAGTTCGTCGTAATGAAGTGTAAGGAGCGCTGCGGCTCAATAATAACCGAAACTCTAAGAAACAGAGTCTTGATAACAATTAATATACCAAAAGAATTAAATTTTGATGCTTATTCAAAATATGTAAAATTCATCAAATTTAATGATGCTCATCAAAAGTTACGAGCCTGAGAAAATTTGCCCAATATTTGAAAAAGGGAAGAAACGCCCCCAAAACATCAATTGATCTTAGTGAAAATCATACAATCAGACTCAGTATACTAGAAAAACCTAATGTAGAGATTTCAAGCTCCTATGTACAAAAATGTGGAAATTTTGCCTTTTTTGTCATAGGAAAGATCACGGATGCGTGTTTATTTGTTTTTCTTTTCTTATACCCAGGGGTGATTGTATCGAACCAGTGATCGAAGAAGATCGGGATAGGGCTCATTTGATCATCAATCGAAAGTTCTAGTGCCCTCTTAAAGTGACCAAAAATATTGGAGGGCAGCTAGCCCCCTCACACGGCTCATTTTTTCCCCTTAGTTACCCGATAAAAATTTTAAGATAACCATTTTTTCCAGCATATTTGAAAATTCCAATAACTGTGTCGCTGAGGGTGATTTACCCCCCCCCCCCTCAAGTCCCCAGGGGAAGGGCTACAAGTTTTGACCTTTGCCCATTTTTTAAATAAATTTTTTTTTTTGGGGATTTATACACATTTTTTGGGGGGGGTTTTTTGGGGGGAGGGGGGGGGGGGGGGTTACGTGGGAGAATTTTTCCACGGAGGAATTTTTCATGGGGAAAGGGAGTTTTCCATGGAGGGGAAGCCAGATTTCCCAGCATTGTTTAAAAAAAACGATCAGAAATTAAATAAAAAAATTGAACTGATAGTAAGGAGCAACGTTAAAACTTGAAACGAACAGAAATTATTACGTATATGAAGGGAGTAGCCGCCTTCTCAATACCTCGCTCTTTACGCTAAAGTTGTTTTAGTACTTTTTAAAGAGCTTTAAATTCTAATTAAACGGCGTTTGTGATTCATGAGTCATTCTTAAAGAATTGGGACACAATTTTAACTTGAGCGTAAAGAGCCAGGTATTGAGGAGGCGGCGACTACCTTTATATACGTAATAATTTCTGTTCATTTTCAGTTTTAACGTTGCTCCTTACTTTCAGTTGAAAAAAACTTGTTTTTTGAATTTACAATCCCTAGAAAGCGGGATTGAACAATCCCTAAAAAGCGGGGAGAATCACACTTTTTGTACAGCCTACTGTTTGAAATATGGTCAGTCAGCGGGGTGCTAAAAAGAATTCGTAGGCAATAATGCCTCTATAATTACCAAACTCACTGTTATCATCTTTCTTATACAGTGGCTAGGGTTTTCTTAAAATCGCCAGATACTTCTACTTCTTCAAAAGCCATATTCATAATCTTCAGTACCTTATTTCGGTACTTATGCATTATATATAACACAGCCTTATACACAAAAGAAGTCAAGTTTGGTTAATGCTAATGAAATAAAATGAAGTAGGATGCATATATAATAGTTTAGAAATAAATTTGGGCTATATATTTGCATATTAGGGGTGGGATGGGGTGGGGATGGTGGGATAAAGCATAGAATTACGTAACCTAACCTAATCTAGGTACCCCCTCTAAACCCCAAAAAACAATCGTTTAAATATCGAAAACTCAATGAGAAACCACGCTTTGCAATCCATTTATCTCTAGCAAATAACCATTTGACGGGTTTCGTTTCTGTTTTCCTTGTACAGTCTATATCGCTGTGTAATATATAATGCATAAGTACCCTTATTTTTAACCTCATGGTTTGTCCATGCATTTAATAAATATATGCATTAAGTATTTAAGAAATATAGAGACATCTAGGCCAACTTCGCGAACGATTTATATTGTATAGAAAATTGCCTAATTAAATTAAATTTGAATAAAAGTAGCCTAGAAACTAGGCCTAATTGGGAAGATTTGCTGACTTTACGAACTTTTTACCTGTGTAACTTTTTTGGATAAACACTTTTAGATAGGCCTAGTTGATTTTCTCCACAAGTATGCTAAAAGCCAAGCAAAAACCCCCTTAAGCACAATTTTACATTTGCCCAAGGCTTACAGTCTAGTTAATCAAGCTCATATAGGTTAGCAAGGGCTAACCTATATAGGTTAGCAAACTGGCTAAAGATTAATCCGGCAAAAAGATCCTTATTGAGTAGAACACTTGGCTGTAGGTAAATTTTTACCAAATCATATTATTCAGTTTCAAATAAAGTGAATATATCATTTGATGCCCTTTTTTATGCCAATTACAAATACAACAATCATTTCTATCGGAAATGAAGGTAAAATTCTACTTTAGTTACTTTTGGCTATCTTGGAAAGGAGTTGGGTTAGGAAAATGAAACTTTCAGGGATGGATGTACATGCTAAGGTTTGTCCCGGGAAGGTACTTTGAAGTACCTACCTCCACTCATCCCCCCCCCTCTATATAATGGTAAATTACTGCACATTACTAGTTGTTTTTAACTCATATTTCATCCTATATTACTATCATAAATATAAATCACTGCTTACATTACACAACTTCTGCTTTTAACCTTGTTCATTAAAATATATTCCAAAATCCTATTTAAATCCTAAGCCATTTAATTTTCAACCCATGCTGACATTCTTTATGGTATATGAAACCAGGTTTGTTGTGATGTCACACTTGCCTTATCAGACACCCTTACCCTTAAGGGTAGCAGGCACATGCCAAACAACTCTGTTGATAAGACCATTTAAACTGTATTAATTAGGGAAAGGATTTCACAAGAGAGATCAGTAAAAATAACCTAATCCTTTTTAGAGGACAAATTATGTCATAGGAAGATGTTTTTGAAATTCCCCTTCCACCTGAACTTAAAATTTTCGAAAATTCTACTTTAGAAGCTTTTAAAATATTTCTAAAGTACTAAAAGATAGAGTACTAAAAACATCAGAATCGACTTCAGAGGACACGTTATATCACAGGAAGAGGTTTTTGAAATCACCCTTCCCCCCAAACTAAAAATTTTCTAAAATTCTACTTTAGAAGCTTTTAAAATATTTCTAAAGTACTAAAAGATACAGTGCTAAAAACATCAGAATCAACTTCAGAGGACACATTATATCACGGAAAGATGTTTTTGAAATCCCCCTCCCCCCAAACTCAAAATTTTTCAAAATTCTACTTTAGAAGCTTTTAAAATATTTTAAATATTTCTAAAGCACTACGAAATAGAGCACTACAGACATCAGAATCAACTTTAGAGGACAATTTATGTCATGGGAAGATGTTTTTGAAATCTCCCTTCCCCCCAAACTCAAAATTTTCCAAAATTCTACTTTAGAAGCTTTTTAAATATTTCTAAAGCGCTAAGACATAGAGTAATAAAAACATCCGAATCGACTTCAGAGGACACGTTATATCACGGGAAGAGGTTTTTAAAATCCCCCTTCCCCCCAATCTCAAAATTTTCTAAAATTCTGCTTTAGGAGCTTTTTAAATATTTCTAAAGCATTAAGACATAGAGTGCTAAAAACATCTGAATCGACTTCAGAGGAAACGTTATATCACGGGAAGAGATTTTTAAAATCCCCCTTCCCCCCAATCTCAAAATTTTCTAAAATTCTGCTTTAGGAGCTTTTTAAATATTTCTAAAGCACTAAGACATAGAGTGCTAAAAACATCAGAATCGACTTCAGAGGACACGTTTTATCACAAGAAGAGGCTTTTAAAATCCCCCTTCTCCCCAAACTCAAAATTTTCTAAAATTCTACTTTAGGAGCTTTTTAAATATTTCTAAAGCGCTAAAACATAGAGTGCTACGGGAAAAGGTTTTGAAAATCCTCCATCCCCCCAAACTCAAAATTTTCCAAAATTCTACTTTAGAAGGTTTTTTAAATATTTCTAAAGCGCTAAGACATAGAGCGCTACAAATATCGGAATTGACTTCAGAGGAAAAATTATTTTATGGGAAGATGTTTTTGAAATCCCCCTTCCCCCGATCTCAAAATTTTACTTTCAAAGCTTTTTTCAATAGTTCTAAAGCGCTAAGACATAGAGCGCTACAAACATCAGAATCAACTTTAGAGGATAAATTATGTTATGGGAAGATGTTTTTGAAATCCCCCTTCCCCCCAAACTCAAAATTTCCCAAAATTCTACTTTAGAAGCTTTTAAAATATTTCTAAAGCACTAATAGATAGAGTGCTAAAAACATCAGAATCGACTTCAGAGGAAACGTTATATCATGGGAAGAGGTTTTGAAAATCCGCCTTCCCCCCAAACTCAAAATTTTCCAAAATTCTACTTTAGAAGCTTTTAAAATATTTCTAAAGCACTAATAGATAGAGTGCTAAAAACATCAGAATCGACTTCAGAGGACACGTTATATCATGGGAAGAGGTTTTTGAAATCACCCTTCCCCCCAAACTCAAAATTTTCTAAAATTCTACTTTAGAAGCTTTTAAAATATTTCTAAAGTACTAAAAGATACAGTGCTAAAAACATCAGAATCGACTTCAGAGGACACATTATATCACGGGAAGATGTTTTTGAAATCCCCCCTCCCCCCAAACTCAAAATTTTTCAAAATTCTACTTTAGAAGCTTTTAAAATATTTTAAATATTTCTAAAGGGCTACGACATAGAGCGCTACAGACATCAGAATCAACTTTAGAGGACAATTTATGTCATAGGAAGATGTTTTTGAAATCTCCCTTCCCCCCAAACTCAAAATTTACCAAAATTCTACTTTAGAAGCTTTTAAAATATTTCTAAAGCACTAAT
>JAQQPU010010448.1:0-30120 GCA_029168905.1 Artemia sp. Kazakhstan ARC1039 | reverse complement strand
ATATATATATATATACCTTATTTGCCCCCAGGGCATAACTTATAACTCTTGCCCTGAAGGCTGTGGTGAGGCTGTCATCCTCACAAAAATAATTTTCAGACCTTTCAATTCCGTTGAACAAAATTGCTATCTCAAAATTTTGATTGGATGTGTTCGGGGAAATGGTGGGCTAGGGAGGGGGGTTAGTTGCCCTCCAATCACTTTTGACTATTGAAAAGGGCTCTAGCCCTTTGAATTTTCAATTGAACGAGCTCTTTTCGAAGTTTTTACAACAAACGGCCATCTCAAAATCTCTATCAGATGCATTTCGGGAAAATACGAGGTGTGGGTGGGAGGGGGTATCCAGCCTCTGGTTACTCTGAATCTTAAAAAGGGCACTAGAAAATCTGTTCTCCAATCAAACGAGCCCATTCTGGAGTTTTTACGATCACAATTTCTATTTATACCTCGTATGCCCCCAGGGCATAACTTATGGCCCTTGCCCTGAGGGCTGTGGTGGGGTTGTCATCCTCAAAGACATAATTTCCAGACCTTTCAATTCCGTTGAACAAAATGGATATCTCAAAATTTTGATTGGGTGTGTTTGGGGAAATGGTGGACTTGGGAGGGCGGGTAGTTGCCCTCCAATCACTTTTAGACTATTAAAAAAGGCCACTAGCCCTTTCAATTTTCAATTGAGTGAGCTCTTTTCGAAGTTTCTACAACAACTAATGACCATCTCAAAATTTCTATTAGATGCATTTCGAAAAATACGAGGTGTGTGTGTGGAGGGGAGGCGGGGGGAGGTATACACCCTCTAATCACTCTGAATCAAAAAAGGGCACTAAAACCTCTGATTAGCAATCCAATGAGCCCCCGTGTTTCTGTGAGTGGTACAAGCCGAAAATGCAGCGTTTGTTAGAGCAGAGGTACGCGATTAAATTATCTGTGAAACTCGGTAAATCTGCCTCTCTGTCGCCAAGCCTTTTGGAGGGTCGGAAAGAGGTCGCCGATGAAGACTGTGCTGGAAGACTTTCGACAAACACCAACAATACGATTCGAGTGCGCAGTTTTGAACTCAGACCGTCGACTAAGCATTACCTTAATTGCCCAAATGTTAAATTTACCATATGTCGTTTCTGTTAAATGTCGTTCATGACATTGTGACGGTGCATGTGAACATGCGCAAAGTGTGCGCGAATATGGTCACAAAAGTGATCAGTGACGACCAGAAATTGCGGCGAGTGCAAGTGTGCCAAGAAAATTTGAACATTGTGTGAAAGTGACCCCCAATTTTTGAATAACGTAGTCATAGGTGACGAGTCCTCGATTTTTGAGTATGATCCCAAGACAAAGAGGCAATCTTCCGAGTGGCATACGTCGGCGTCTTCTCACCCAAAAAAGGCAAGAATTTGAAAATCCAAAGTGAAAACGATGCTCTTTGTCTTTTTGACATCAAAGGCATCGTCCACCATGAATTTGTTCCTCCTGGACAGACCATCAACGCCAAGTTTGATGTGGGAGTGCTCAAGAGACTCAAACAAAAGGTCAATCTGGTCCGACAAGACATCACAGCTGACTGGAAGTTGCACCACGACAACGCCCCGGCTCACACCGCCTTTCTCGTGAGCAGCTACCTGACCAAGGCCAACATCCCAACGCCTCCGCAGCCGCCCTACAGCGCAGATGTGGCCTCCTGGACTTTTTTTTTGTTTCCTCACTTGAAAAGGCTGATGAAAAGCAAGCATTTTGAGGCGACAGAGGGAATCCAAGCAGCCTGCACCGCAGCTCTCAGGGCTATTCCGAAGAATGTATACCGTGACGCCTTCAATGCTTGGAAATCGCACTGGCAGCGCTGCATTGACGCAGGAGGAGCCTATTTGGAACGTTTTTAAAGAATTGTAACGATTTGCTCAATAGATGTTTTTAATTCGACTCAGTCCTGTTAATTTTCGGACAAACCCTGTATGAGTCATCACGAGACAAAGGAATCTTGCCAAACTTCTGACACCCATAAAACACTCATCCGCACACACTCTCACCAACCCCTCAAAATCCCCCCTGCCAAACACTTTAGATTTCCCATCACTCAGCTCCTCGCATTCACACATCAAGTGATATTCACTTTCATTTAAGCCTCTGCACATAGTGGAGTACTGAAATTATTTCGTTTAATTTGAAGTAAACTTTAGTTTATACCACGCAGGAATAGCATGGCTTCCGTTTAATAGTTGACTTAATTTCAAACTCAATTTTTAAATTCGCTGTCTAGGCGAGGTAATTGTTTACGGATAATTGACGCATACATTTTGGATAACTTCAAATTATTGAGATTCTAGCAAATTGCAAAAATTTGCTTGGATAGTTGTGGGGATAAATATAGGATCTTTGGTTAGAGTTATTAGAAAGGCTGATAACTGAGGGGCATTAAGAGATATATTGGATTATTTGATAATTTGAAAAGGCATATGACTGAGATGCCTATGCGGATAACAAGGCATAAAACTCTCCAATTAGGTGAGGAATTACTCGAATTACAGAGAAATTAATACTCCTTTGCGGCAAATCGAAGAAAGTGGTCGTCAGGGATATTACTGTACCTACGGAAACACCACTTCGTGAGAATAATTGACCTGTGTAGGCCCAACATAGAGAACTATAAACTTACCGGGGTGTCCAGAGATATTTCGAACAGCTCTATACCGGAAAAGTCTAGGCCTGATACCCATTTATTATGAATTCAATGAGGAGTATTGGTCAAATTTTAACCCGTTTCCATTCTTCATTGCTATTAATTAACAAAATGGCTAGTACAAGTCCGGTAAATCAGTTTGCGTCACAACTACGAGTTAGTCCAGATGGACAATCTGGACCCTAAATTCAAAGAAAATATATATGATGACTTCTAGGAGGCTAGACAGTCTAGAGGTGGCACGCCAACCAGTGGGATTATGAACTATAAAGAATCAAGGTCAGCATGCATGAGAACCCAGTTAAAGGGACTCAGCTAAAGCAAGGGGCTCTAGAAAGTTTAAACCAATGGGTTTCGGCCGTATTATAGACCAGAGAATCAGCGAAGCATTGACTCGAGAATGATCTGAAGGAAATTAATAACAGAGACAGAGAACGCCTGGATTTATGGTGGCCATAAGCTATCATAGTGTTAACTCACAAGGTCGCGAAAATCTAAGATTTTGTCAAGCCATTAATGAATTGAATGAGAGAAGTAAATATGACTGAAAGACAATAAAAAGTAAAAAAGGAAGAGGCAGAAAAAAAAATAATAAAACAGTCCATAAGGAAGCTTTAGGTGAAGAAAGAATGGGGAAACTCCTGGATAGGTCTTCTAAGCCACTGTAGATAAATTTACATACATTTATAAATTTACATACTGTGTTCTATGCACAATAACAACCATCATCGACTGATTTTATTCGAAACAAGTAACTTCATTCTATGAAAGAAAGCAAATATGTACGCAACAATATATCTTCAATTAAAAAAAAAAGGTGAATTGATGGGGTGGCCGAAAGATGTTTCGGTAGCCGAACTTCAACCCTGCCTAAATCAAAAAACACAGGCCACCTTCGAGGCCCTACCGATAAAGGAGTCAAAGAACCTTCTAAGACTCAAAGATACTGTTCGTGATTGATTTCAGCTGTCCCCAGAGCCCTTTCGAAAGAGATCCAGAAGTAAGCAAAAGAAAAATTCATTCTTGGAAATATTTCCAATATGGATCAACAGATCTAGGGCTTAAATAGCTTCAGCCAGGGGACTATGACATAATAGAGGATGTGGAAGAGTTAATCCATGAGCTTAAATCAGTTATGCAAAAACACTGATAGAGCATGATATTGAAAATGGTCCCAAGGATTTGAAAGTTTATTTAAGGAGCCGAAAAGAATTCGGCTAAATGGGTTATCAGGCAATCCTAATGCCGAAACAAAAAAGAGTTGTGTCGGATGCAGAACAATCGACGTTCAGCGGGATTAGTAGAGAGGGTATGGTTACAAAGAGCAAAAGCATGAATATAATTCAAGAAGGCAAGAACAGGGTGTTGGTACTTGTTTTGAATATAACTCTCAAGGGTATTATCCCGTTAACTGCCCTTACTAGAAGTAATCAAAACAAAAATAATTATATGTCGAACATGACTGGACCTAGGGGGAAGCCAAATAGGTCGGCAAATAGCACCCCCCCCTCCCCCCGGGTGAAGAGATAGCGGCAGAAAGGGCTAAAAATATAAAATGATGATTTTGATTAGTAGTCCTGATAGTTAAGTGTGTATTTTTGTGGAATCACATAAGTACGCGGGAAATTGAATGGAGAATTAGTTGAAATGCCTACTGAACACTGTAGTGATCAGACTTACATACGAGCTGATCATACTGACCAGATTAACACAAACCACTTGGATACAGCTATGACACTGTGTTATTATAGAATAGACATCAATGTCCATCCGCAAAGGTTTGGATTGAGATTTCAAGTGGAAATGGATTAGTACGTAGACAAACATTAATGTAGATCTTGTATATCTCATGGCAATAGATGTACTGAGAGAGAGCGATTTATTTAAAAAAAAAACATATCAACAAAAAATTATTGCTACCTCCCCTAAAAAGCGAAGCTTGTCCGTGGGGGAGGTAGAGAAAACAAAATCCACTGATGAATCTATTGATGAGTTCTACTACCAAAATCTATTGATGAAAGGGGCTGCAGAAATATCAGGAGCCTTCTTTCACTGGAAGATAGACCAAAAGAAAAGGTCCACGCGGTCATTCGTATGAAAACTAAAGAGACGAGAAATACCAAACAACCCAGTCTAAGGAATGAAGCATCCCATGAACAAGTCCAATTTCCGTTCAAGGACTATACGTTCATTCCCACTCTGAAATATCAACAGAGTTAAAATGGGCTTCAAGGAAAGAATTTAACGTGAAGATGGAGCCTGAACTCTCATATAGAATATTTCCAAAATATAGACCAAACGGCTTACCTTCCTGGCACTTTGATGAGCTTTAGTCAGAAGATAACACATTCGAAGGAATTAGATTCGCATCGTAGGAACATAAGGGCCCATTATCCCGGAGATTGTGTCGCAAGGGGAAGCTAAAGGGGAAATTGCTTAGATGGTACATGGTAAAAATAACCCAGAGAAGTTACTGCTCCTGGTGCCACAGAAACTTCCGCACGTGGTCATAAAGCTAGGGTACTCGAGCACAATGGAAAATCATATTGGACATGTTTTGTAACCAATGTTTCTGGTGGAAAGGAATAAAAAATGGGATTTTCAAAAAAAGGTAAAGTTTAAAAAAAGGTCTTGAAAAAAAAATTTCCAGATAATAAAATAAGTATCAAACAAATTGATTACATAACCAACTCTGTAAATCATAGAGGGTTGCTGATTGGCTGATCAGTGACACATAAAAGACCAATCAAAATGGTCCCATTGGGAAAATGCGTATTTTTGGTAAATAAGTTGAGAGAGCGTCAAAGGACGTGGTACGACCCTACAGTATTCCAGTTCGTAAAATAGATTTATTCTGGTCATCACAGATCTGGCTAAACAACACTCTCAAACCATCTCAATGCGAACGGATAAAATCACCCAAAGTGGGGGAGGAATTGGCAAAATATACTACCCACCGTGCGCTACCCAAAGAAATACTAACAGATAATGGTACAAGTTTCCTTTCAGGAGCGAGTTTTTGCTGATAATAAGGTTTTGTTGAATAAAAGGCCTTTTATTGGAGAAAGCGATTACCAACGGAGAAGCAGCTGCGAGAAACTTTAGCAGCTCTAGCCTTTTCATCCTTAAAATATCGGTAAAGGGCAAAGAACCCTCACAAATGAACTTTTTATACCTGTTCCCCCAAACCTGTTCCCTGTAGCCATTTCTCCTATTCTCATCCTCAGCTGGAATCCACAACTGCTCCCGATTTATCTGTCCATGGAGTTGGAACCATCAACAATTAATACATATTCCCATAACTATGCCATGTACCCTTTTACTCCAAGTATTCCCACGATGATTGGTGCATCATATCATTATTAGTTCTTAAACATACCCCCAAGACAAAATTTCTTTATTGGATCAGGTTTGGAGCTGATTTTGAACCCTTTAGACACAAGTATGAATTAAACTGCAAAATAGAAAACTGCAAAATAGAAAAAGTATGAATTGAAAACTGCAAAATAGAAAAAGTATGAATAGAAAACTGCAAAAGTGCATTAATTGCAAACGCTACAATGGTTTCACTATACAATATTAATACTGCGAACTTTTTTACAGCCCAAAGCAAAGAATTACATTACAAGATAACTCCTCCCATCATGATCCTCACCTAAGTGTAACTGCTTTGACTTTTGAAATAATTAAATATGTTAATTAAAATTATTTCTGTCCCTAGAGTTTGAACTATCAATAGTTAATACATGTTCCCACGTTACCCCAGCTATTCCCGCGAAACTTGGCCCAGTTTGTCATTATTAATTCTAAACCATGCCACCAAAGCGATTTTTCCTTACTCGTTCAGGTTTGGAGTTGATGTTGACCCATTTAGACACGAGTAGTAACTATTTAGAAATCTGATCATTATATTGCAGTAGCGCAATAATTGCAAATGCTAAAATGGTCTGATTATAGAGTATTAATACTGCGAAATTGTTTACAGCCCAAAGCAAAGAATTACATTATTTAGATAAGTTCTCATATCATCATGCTCAACTGATTGCACCTGCTTGGCATTACAAATGTTTCGTTTTACGGACAAATAGCGCCTTTTTTATTTTTTTGAGTGGAGATTAATTTTTGGATTTTGGAAACACCAATAAAATTATGCGTAACCTTATTTTTTTTTAAAAATATTCAAAAGCCGGATAACCTTTTGGCATCAAGATTTTTTTTTTTACGGAATAATAGCGCCTTTTTTTATTTTTTTGAGAGGAGATTAATTTTTGGATTTTGGAAACACTAAACAAATTATGCGAAACCTTAAAAAAAAAAAAAAAAAAAAAAAAAAAAAAAAAAAAAAAAAAAAAAAATGAAAAGCCGGATAACCTAGTGGATGTCTTTCATGGTTTTCTGGTCGTTGCTTGCCACTTAAAATTAGCTTTAAAGAATTGGCACTTTAAATTAGCGAATAGCGCCGATTGCCGCTGTTCGCCAATATCAAAAGACACGGCGTTGCCAACGATTAAAAGGGAGAAATACACTTGCCAAACCAAATAAACCTATGCTTCATTTATATATTACCCGATTCAACCAATTAAATCCTTTCCATGCGAAATCAGCAGAGTGAAAACATCTTTTCATTCACCGGATTCGACTTTTCTTGAAAAAAAACCTTTAAATACCCCTGATTTGCCTTTTGAGACTTAAAAACTACCAAGGGCTTTTTACGAAGACCACACTGCCTTTCTAGGACGAACAAATAAAAGTTCAAATAGGAAATAAGTCCTTTTATTAGACAGTGAAAAACCGATAAAAAAAACTTTGGGATATTTAGATCACATATACAGTTACGGTCATCAGCAGATATAATAAAACCTTTAGTATGTCTGCTGATGACAGTCACTGTACATGTGATTGAAATATCCGAAACTTTTGTATATGTTTTTCACTGTCTAATAAAAGGACTTATCCCTATGAAAACTACGAATACAGACAGAAGGTGCCAGAAAGAGTCAATAAGCAAGGGCTATCTCGCATGAAAAGCCATAATGAAGACACGACTTTCAAACGTCTCCCGCGTACTTACATGATGACAGAAAAGTCTGTAACAGATAACCAAGACGGTATAATACCAAACTTCATGGAAAAGAGGTTTCCTTCTTATCGTTTAATTAAATTAAAAAAAAAGAAAAAAGTTTTTTCAACTGTAGCCTACATAAATTCAAATACTACTCAAACTACTAGGATGGAAAACATTCTTTTACGAAATCAATATATTTGTGAAAGTAGATTCAATTTTTCTTGACACATTTGACATAAATTTTCATCAATCATTTCTCCTTTTAAATTCTTGTCATTTATTGGTGGCATCGTTGAGGAGGAGGGGGGGTGGCAAGGGGAGGGGGGCAGTTGCCCCTCCAATACTTTGGTAAAAACTATAATTTACGAAGTAGCTTTAAACTGTTGCTCGTTCTAAGTATCAAATTAGCTCTTTACTTTGAGCAGATATTTTTTTTAATTAATCCATGCTCGTTTTTAACATAAGGAAAACAAGAAAAATAGGAGTCCATTGGCTTCATAATATGTTCCACATTAATATTTTTCAAATATATTGCCTTTGATGCCCTATCATCAAGTAGAAATTTGAGCCAAGTTATTGGCAAAATTGAAAAATGTTCTATGCTTGCTGTTTCACCACATTTGCTCAGGTCAATTTTTTCTCTCTGATATTTAAGGTGCTTTTACTTGCTAAAATCTATCAGTTCAAGATTAGACTCTCTTGTTTTAAAACTTTCAAAGGTGGAAATGTATACACCCTCTACATCTGCAAATAGGACAGAAATGGAATCACTGAAGAATAACAAGGTAGATACAGTGAAATACTAGTAAATATATTTTCCTGAATGAAAAAGAAATCATTGAAAAGAAAATAAGATTTGGTGCATTTTATTATGATATTCGTACTATAACTAGATAGATCAGATCGGTTGTAGTTTGGTCATGGAATTAGGTAGAAGGGGATCCGCTCTAGGAATCATTTAACTGTTTTAATTTTATTTCCAGTATTTAATTGAAACTCCGATTTTCTTATTTGTCATTGAAATGTCCAATACCGCTGATAGTGTACTATTCCTTACGTTTCGGATTCGTATTCTAACCCATAAAATGTAAATCTGTCTCTATGTATAATACCATGCTGAATTCTTGCTATTTTCGCTTTTCTAAATATTCCTTTTAACCAGCTCAAAAAAAAATTAAGAACATTTCTCCTTTTCCTCCAAAGAAATAAGAGTATTTCTCAGAATATAAGAAATATTCTAAATATTTCTTTTAACCAGCTCCAAAAAAAAAATTGACGTAAATGTGCCAATAATTAGGATTGAAACTAGCCGGATTCATTTATTTATCGATGCTGATTTGCGGTAGTTTCACGCTTAGTATATTATTTGATTTTATTTTTGCTCATTTTTTGTTTAATGGAGTTCTTTACTTTTCTTTGAAAAACTTATTTTGTAGAAAAAGTTTTTTTTAATTAATTTTCATGAAAGAAGTAAAGTTCTCATGTAGTTTTCATGTAAAGTCTTAAAAAAACGAAAAGATTTAAAGTATTATTTTGTTTTTCCCTGAAAAGACTATGTCAATATAAAACGAACAGAAATTAATTAAAAAAACTTTCCACAAAATAAGTTTTTCAAAGAAAAGTAAAGAACTCAATTAAGCAAAAAATTAGCAAAAATAAAATCAAATAATCTACCAAGCGTGAAACTACCGCAAATCAGCATCGATAAATAAATGAAACCCAAAACGAACAGAAATTACAATAAATAACCGAGTCAAACTCAAAACGAGCAGAAATTAACATAAGTTGGGCTCAAAACCCCAATGCCTTTCTAAGGCCTGAACATAATTGGCACTTTACTGAAAAAATACAAATGAACGTGCATTGTCAGTTTAATATACATATACTGATATTTAGTAATCAAAATGTTAATATTATTTGATTTATTAAAGTTATAAAAGTAAAAACATAAAAGTAAAAAAAGTAAAAACATAAAAGTCACACAACGCCAGTGCTACTTGTCGGAAATTTATCTCTGTATCAGCCTGATGTGCGAAATGTCTGCTGAGAACAGAATAAAGTGAATTTAAACAAAATATGTAGATTTTTCTCAACATTTAAAAATTTGGTGTACACGTATAAACGGTACTAAACCCATTCTCTTTTTCTATTGTTATCAGTTTAATCATGTTGCACTAGGAGACCGAGCTTTGCTTGTGAAGGGAATTATAGACATAAAAACGATATTCAGTGTAACCCCCCTCTAACCAACTAACTGTCGTCTGCAGCAGTTCATTGCTGATGATTTAGTAAAAGCCAAGCATAAGAACTTATATTTATGATTGTTTAATGTATGTCTATTGTTTATGATGTATTGCGTAAAGCTTATAAATTCATCAAGTAGCCTGATTGGTAGATAATTATTTTTCTTCACTACCGCTTGAATAGCACCTACTCCAATAGCATACCCTCTCCCCCCTCCAATAAAAATACTGTAGCTACGCCCCTGTCATTTATGGCATAGAAAGTCAAAATCAAAAGTAAAATTTTCTGTTTAAGCAATATTAATTTATTTGGAGGGAGATATCTCCAAGCTGAGGGAGCTCTCTTCTTTTATCTACTGTGTGCTCATACCTGATTAACAGTTTCTTGAAGTATAGCACATTTGTCAGGCTTCACAGAGATGGAGCTCATGTCAGTAATACTGGCGGAGATGAGCTCAGCCAGCTCCTCAATATAAACGTTTTCTTGCTCTCGTCGTCGTTTTTCATTAATACACTTCGTTCTGAAAAAAAAATAATTATTTACTGATCATAATAAATAATATATATATAATATATAATATATAATATATATATAATATATAATATATATATAATATATAATAATATATATATAATAATAAATAAATAAATAATTACTGATCATAAATGAGTTAGACCATTAAAACAGCTGATATGATAGCTGATATGATAGTGATATGATTAAAACAGTGATAGCCTGAATCAGCTCGAAGGTGTCACTCGTTTGGCTTATTCAAAAATCTACTATCTCTACTACTAACTCAAAGATCTATCTACTTTATTATAAATAAAAAAACAAAGAAAAAAGAGTTTTAACTCTCCAAATAGCAATAGAGAAAGCTATACCTTACCCATTTGCAGCTCAGGAAGCAAAAGTAGCCCTATCACACTAAACTAAACCCTTTATGAAACCACCCAATACTTTCACTCACAGAACACTCAACCCCAACCCTCCTAAAGCAACAAGGACCCTGACAAGAATCCTTCCACGGAACATCCCAGCTCACATTCCTATCAGAGAGAATCGCCAAGGCTCAGCCAACTAGCCTCCACATCCAATGAAAAGAGGTTTGCCTGGCCACCCCTCCCAAGCAGAAATGAATCAGAAGCATTGTCAGGAATTTATCCCCTAGTTAATGACAGGCCGGATGAACAACCAAACAAGGTAACACCTAATATACGCCTTTTCATACTAAACTCTAATGCAGTTCAGTCCATGAATCTACAACAGCCACAGAAAGCAAAAATCGTAAATGAATTGGAAAACATCTACCTACCCAATCACATTCTTATTCAAGCAAAAAAGGTTGAATAAAATTATTCAAGCTTATTCACGCTTATTCAATACCGCAACCCTATCGCAACCCTATTTTCTCTCTCTCTCTCTCTCTTTGGATTAATGTTTAAATGAATGGTGTGTCTTCCCCTCCTTTACTGGCCAAGAAGCCTTTGTAGGGATTATTACTACTATTGACAACTCACTGCACACCAAGCCGCCTGTGGCCAACACAGCAACGCACGCTCCTCTTCCATCCCAATGTATTCAAAGCCTCCCTCTTTACACCATTCCAAGTTCCAATATCCCTTTAATCTTTCCTTGTGACCTCTTCCCACTCTATTCGGGGACGACCCGATCTTCGTTTTGCCCTAGATGGTTGGCCGAATAGGACAATCTTCGGCAATCTGTCATCCTTCATCTGCAGAACGGTAACCCTAGAAAGCGGGTTAAAACCACATTTTTTCGTATAGCTTACTGATAGAAATACGGTCAGTCAGTCGAGTACGCAAAACATTTCTTAGAAAATTTATTTGGAAACATCTTACAAATCCTCCTCCGTCTTTCAGAGCGCTCACGTTTCAGAACCATAATTGGCCCCTGTTATCATTGTAGTTTCCACTTCCAGTATTCTAATCTCGATTCGCAGACTTATCTTCCTGTTCTTCCAAAGTTTTCAACTTTGGAAAAAACAGCCTCGGCTTTTCTACTTCTACCATCTTCACTGCTTCACTACAGATATGTTTCAATGTTGCCAAATAAGGGTATTTAATTACAACTCATAGGCACTATATTACTAGAATTTCAATGTGGGTGAAATTATACTGAGAAACTCGAGAGAATTTAGATCGTGGGCTGGATGTACACAATCATCTATATGAGTATCTGTAGATCTTTAAATGCTTACTTTTTTAATGCCTTTTCATAAGGTGCACTCTGTCCACGAAGGGGAGGCGCAGGGAAATCGCTTAAAATAGCAATATTTGGTGTCTTATAATCATATTTGCCAAAACCTATATTACAAAAGGCCTTTCTTGCAGTCAATTTGCTATGACCAAGCCTGATATCAAAATAGCAAGTCCAAACGAATTTCCCTCAGGGTTCTTTTGCAATTTGTGCCTGAGCATGCTCAGCTTCGAAGCAAAATTTTGGGGCAGGTAACTGGCAAAATTGACACTAGACACAAATTTGGATTGGAAAATCGAATCACAAATGTGTTAAAAATGATATTTTCGATTAGAAAAGAAATAAAAGTTAGTAAAAGACGATTATTAGATGATATTTTTACTTTAATTATATTTTCTGCACGAACCCAGTTTGCTTTTAATCCAACTTGGTACTGAAGAGCAATACTAGTTGAGAGGTAGTGTTTTTTTTTTTACATTTCGTTTCCGCTTCACTATCCTATTGCACATAATTTTTGGTTATCGTAAAAAATATATAACTGAAGTATAAAAGGAAGAAAATCAGCTAACACAAAGATAGGAAATTTCTGCGACTTTTTCATTAAGGAGCGACAGTTCTCTTCAGGGTAATTTCTGTCGATCTTATGTTTTAACGCCACTCCTTACTTACTGTTTTTTTAATGATTAAGACAGAACGTGAACAAATACAAAATCGTAACATTTTTTTTTTGTTTTTTTTTTTTTTATGAGTGACGATCTACTATAAAAAACATCCACATTCGCAGGTTGCTGGTCCGTACCTGTATGACACAGTATGACCACGTTTTCTCAATGGATGTCTCCAACGCTACAAGAAGTTTTTTTTTGTAAATTCGTGTTTAGACACGCTCAAAGATGTTGTCCTTTACCATCAGGTTCAGCAATAACAACCGACACAAATATGTTCATTGAATTGATCCAGGTTACCACTTGAACACTATTCTTGCCAAAAGGACACTTTTTTTGGCTTTTGGCTTTTTTGGCTTTTTTTTTGCTTTTGTCAAGGGACACTATTTTTTTTTCTAATTTTTGCTAATTTGGCGAATTTCTGCCAAATTCAGTATTTAATGTAGTCAAAGCATTAGTTGTAATTCGTTAAAACTTAATTGCTTAAGCTGATAACAGATGCTGTATCGTATCTAAAGATTCAAGAGTAAATTGGCACGGTTTACGAAACAGAGAGGATGACCTGGCCAACTATTAATGCTTTGACTAAAAATTGAGAACTATCCGAAACTTCAGGTCCCTTTCACACTCTCCTAGATTACACTTATGCATATGATTTGAGCGTCATAAGTGTTGGTGAATGAATGATTTTTTTTGTTTTGAGGGTCCAGATTGCAATAATAGGTTTGAAAAAAAAAAATTAATGGCAGGAAGGCTAAGTCACTTGAATTAAGAATAAATGGGGATAAACAGGTGAAGTTTGGTACCAAGAAAAGTGGCTGAGAAGATAGCTTTGCTTGCCAAGGCCAAACTTTTAGTAAGAAAGAGGAATGTCGTCATAAAATAGTATATGACCCAATGTACAGTGTTTCCTTTCGCGGAGGACCAAGTTTGGAAGAACAGGAAGAAAAGTCATGTAACTAAATATGAGATGCTAGCAGCCAAAATAATGCAATTAATAAGGGTGGTTCTGAAACATGAATGCTTCGAAAAGTTGAGGGATATAGCCGTCTTCTCAAAAGAATTTCGTAAATTGTTAGTAACTCTCCTGGTCTGTAAATAAAGAAAGGTTAAGGATGATCAGTTCAAGTTTTACTGATTAATGATGATACGTTGCCAAAAACTGTACATTTCAAGAACCCAGTCAGGGTTGCCAAAAGTTTTTCGCCTAACCTGTCATATTTTGCACCGAAATTCTGTCATTTAGCTTGCTGGCCTTTCGATGTGTGTTAAGATCTTCAACTGCAGTTCATCTAAGTGTTTTACCCTCCACAATCTGCTGCAAAACTCAGCTCCTATGAGTGCTTGCCTTGGAGCTCTGATTCTACTTTAGTGGACTTTATGCAACCTCTATTGCAATGTAGAGTAAATTCATATGTGAAGAACATTGGAAACTTAGTAAAAGTTGATGAATGTCAACGTTCATACTACATATTCACACATTCATATTGCAGCAAACAGCTATGTTCGCGTCCAACGGAAAGGGCAAATTACCAAAAGACAAGTTTGCCTTTTGAATTTCAACAAATTTCAAAGCAGAATTATTGTCGAACACGTAATTTAGTGATTCACCCTTCCTGTGGGGCGCAAAAATTGTAGACCCGAAATTTGGTAAAAAGTTGTAGATCCAAAATTTGTCAGAAGCAGTCAGCCAATAAAACGAATTTCCTCTTTTTTTCAATATCCTTTTCAACACACACAAAAGGTACTGTTGAAAACAACAGGTGAAGCTACGAATTCGTTAAGCCGTGCCTTCTTTGACTTCCGCAAGTGCACAAAGAAGAAGCATAAACCTAGACAGACCATACCATCTAGGTTTGCCCTTTAGACCTTTCCAAATACAGAGGGATGCTCTCAAATCCTCAGATAATTTTTTCTTTTTATCTCAGACAAATATTCTGATATCATCATCCGCATATTCTCCCTTTCCCTGTCTTCTTACAATTCAGTCTGATTATTGCCATGAACTAAATCAAACACTTCCAACAAGGGGTCTTCATTCTCAGCCCTGCAATCCAAGGTAATGTACAGGCTCACACACATCAGTGATTTCATGCTGGGTCACGGTGGTTAAATCTTTCTTCATTTGCTTTAATAACTAATTAGCAATTCAAATAGGCAAGCTTGAACTGTTCTACTGCTTTAGTTGTAAGTTTGCAGTCATTCAGCCAAGCTTCTTTGTTTGACCCAACAGATATGCCGCAAAAATGACCCAAAATTTTTTATAGCTATTTGACACATTCAGTATATTACAAATTTGCTGATTCTTCGTTACACGTGTTTTAACAAAACATCTGAGCGTTATCCTAACATACATTGACACTTGCTGTACACAAACGAAGCAGTCCATTGCGACTGTGGAAATATGAAAGGCATTAAGTGACATTTACCACAATCTTCAGTAGAAGCTAAAAACTTCTTTAGGAAAATGTGCCTCCATATCGTGCCTTTTTGGCCATCTCATGGTGAGACTTATGTGACAATCTTCGTGGCTTTGGATGAGTCGTGTACTTTATGCTTTTTGGTCTGCAAAACTGGTTGAAGTTTGGTTATAAAGCGTTTTGAGTGGATTATAGAATTAAGAATATTTCACGAACAAAAGGGGGAAATGTCCATTCTGATTAGACTAATCGCTCGGGCATGTCTGATTTTAGAAGGATTGGTATACAACTCACTTTTGACTGATGTGTCACATAGCGCCTTTCGCATTTCCACAGCCGACTGTCATCATTCCAATGTATTTACCCTAAGGAAAGTCGGGTAGTTTTCACTTGCTTGACGTAAGAAACTGTGTTCCTTGTAAAAACTATATACTGACAAAGAGTGGCCTTTTATTAATTTAAGAAAAGTGTACTTCTCAATTGTCATATTGAAATTTATTTTCATAGGGAGCTGTAATGGTTAAAATGCATTTAACCTAGCCTTGGGTAAAAATAAGGGATATCTAGAAAGTAATTTTTTTTTAGAAAAAGTAAAGTAAGTAAAGGCTACGGCACTAGAGTTTATGCTATACACTCTGGAAGTAACATAAACTCTAATAAAGAAGGTCAGCACTGCCGGTAGACATTGTAAACTTCACAGTCTCTACCGACAGGGCGTCCTTAGCTTCCGCGCACTCTTCCTCTTTACCTTCCCCGAATTTCTCCAGGCAACCACTTGGAGCTGTTTCGGCTCTGGCTAAGCTTACGGTGTCACACCAATGACCCCAAAACCAAACAATTGGCGACAGATGATTCGGAACCCCCGTCCTGAAGGACATAGCATTGCAAGTCTAGTGCGCTAACCATTCGACTACAGCGGTTGCAGCATTACAGAAAGGATAGGCAAAGCAGTGAGGTAGCATCCCCTTGTTTATTTATTCAAAGAAAGAGACCTAAAAGAAGCTCTGTTTCTTCATTATTAAAAAAAAATATTCCTAGATCAGTTCGTAAAAGGAGACTATAAAGAGTAACCATGTAACCGGCTCCCTTAGCACGCACCCCCACCCCCCATGCTTGGTAAATAGAAAAATCAATCATTCACAATCCCTTCTTGGAAAATATAGACCTTTTTTTGTTGCAATTGCAGGGGGCAGAGTTTATGAAACTTAAGGTTCCATTTCAGTTTGCCCAAAAAGCATATGCAAAGTAACAATTAATGTTTTAGCCCAAACGACTAAAGTAACTGTGGCCCGAAACTGAAGCTATATTAAAAAAAATGAATGAAAAAACAGCAGGAAACCTGTCAAATTTATTAAATCCTGCCATATTTCGACCATTTACTGTCACCCTACAATCTGTGTCGAAATCTTGCAAAAAAGGCAGGATTCGAATCATGTTGGCAACTTGAACCCAGCTGGGGCCAAACGACAAACAAAGCGTCGTCAGACAGTGGCGGATTGGGGAGGGGTGCCCCCTAACATAGTCTAAAGTAGTGTAATTTACCTAATTAACGAAGCTTGCGTTAATTAAACTTGCTCATAATGCAAGCTTATCGGATCAACCTATTTGCCCCCCCCCCCTAAAAAGTCCTGGATCCACCCCTGTCGTCAAATCGAAAATAAATGGTAACTCCATGGGAGAGAGTAAAGAGGGAAGGCCTGAATATATTAAGACAGAAGAGGAATGAGGGAAGCTTAAAGCTGCGATGAAATGTTGGCATTAATGGTAGAAGTGTAACCCCACAATAGGAGGAAATCCGTCGTTATTCGCCTCGCCATGTCGTAAAAGAAAATAACAGTGAAACATATTAAATACAACCGTGAAAGGAAAAAAAACTGGTTAAAACAAACATGAATTATTTTCTACTTCCTGTCTCTAAACGTATCAAAAGAAATCTTCTTCTCGTTAGACTCGGTGATTGCGATAGATAGATCGATCCACGAAAACTTAGGAGAGGAATGTATTTTTCAAAATCTAGGGGGAGGGGGCAAATTTGTCGTTTTCTTCAACTTTTTCACTGAAAATATCCAAAAAAATACATTTTTCAATAAGGGGGAGAATGAGGGAAGAATACATTTTCCAAAATCTAAGGGAGGAGGCAAATTTATCTTTTTTTTGCATTTTTTTTCACTGAAAATACGTAAAAAGCATTTTTCAAAATTTAGGGAGGGGCAAAAATATCTAGGAGGAATGAGACCCCTGCCCCTCTCCCCCACCACTAACCTGAGTACTTTTAAAATGCTTTTAATGTCAATTTCAGGCAAAGCTGAGATATATTTAGACAATTTCATTCATTAGTCAGTGTTTGGTTAATTATATGTTTAGTCAATCATGAATTTAACCATTAATCAGTTTTAAAGATAATATAAGTATCAAAGTTAGATAAATAAATATAGATCACTATAGAGAAATTTTTATATTGGAAAAAAGTAGTTTCGCCCTCAAAGCTTGGACAAAAAAGAATATCCTTTTTTTCAGTGATTTGGGACGAATCCAAAAAGGATACTAAGTTTTGAATTCAAGGCCTAATTAAAAAACTGCTAATCTTGCCATCTATCCACATAAGATTTACGCAACTAACCTTGATCAATGAATTGCTCTATTGGACCAAGTTTGTTCTTCGTTTCTTTTCAATTAACCAAATAGAAATTATATAAAACTTGAAACTATATTCAAAGATGAAAAATATACACAAAAAGCCGCAAATCGAAAATCTGAAAACAGTTAAGAAAAAAATTAGAATTCGTTGGAGCTTCAGTTTATAATCATAGGTATGCGTTAATTTAGTAATATTCTTGGGATGGTTTTAATAATTTTTGTATTTTATTTATATAAGATAAAGACAAAAACAAAATTTTACGGACAAATTTATTTTATTCTCGAAAAAAATTTCTCATTTTCTCAATTTCTTTCAGGATAAAATTCCGAACTGACAAAGTTAAATAAAAGCGCGTGAATTTTATTTTATTTTTTTTTTTCATATTCATTGGTTTATTTGCTTTCCGTTATGTCCGTAAACCAACAATTGAAAACGGGACAATTCTGATCAACTGACAATACTGAACGATAGATGGCACTTTTCCGAAACTACATATATTGGGGGAGTTGACTTCTTTCAGGAACGATCTGCTTTTCGTTTGGCCCTTTATGATTAGCCAAAAGACGATCTTCTCGAACGGTGAAGTATAAAACCTATTGCGTCATTGGCGCTTTACTGAAAACGAATTATATAACAAATATTTTTTGTACTTATTACAACATTGAAAATAAAATGAGAATTATTCGACTTGATGAGCTTTCAGCAATTAATATGATTATATATCAAATATTCAGTTTAATTTTATTAGTTCTTTCCAAAACTGTTCAAGACAAACAGTTTTCAGTAAAGTGCCAATAACGCAAAATGCTTTATACTTTACCGTTAGGGAAGGGGCGGTAGCCAAACTCTTGTTTGTAGTGATTTTTGATCGTTTAAGCTTAATTTGAATATTCAACCCAAGTTTACTCGCTTTAAGATTCATTTGTTCCTTTATATTAGTACCTGTTAAATTTTGCTTGCTGATTGTTTTTTTTTAATTTCTGTTCGTTTTGTTTCTATTTATTCTTTAACAGTAAAAGATTTTTTGTTCATTTTAAGCTTGATTTACGTATTCAATTTAAGTTTTACTCGTTTAAGATTTATTTATTCATTTATATGATACTTTTTGTATGTTCGGTTGCTGTGATTAATTATTTAATTTTGCTTGTTTTGGGTTTCTTCTATTTTTTTAAAGGAATTTCTGGTCGTTTTGAGTTTGAATTATTATACTTTTATTTCTGCTGTTCTGAGTTTTAATATGGCTGTTATTTTTTTTTTGAAAAACTTCTTTTTATGAATTTTTTTTTAATTAATTTTTGATTTTTTTATTGCCAAAGTTTCAAGTTTTTTTAAATTCTCCATTTCAAATCTTCTTTTTTTCAACATCAAAGTTGCATCAAAGTATCAAAACTAGCATCAAAATAACAAAATATCAAAGTAAAGAAAGTATCAAGTATACAAAATATCAAAGAATCAATAAGCAACTTGCATAACTTACAGCCTTTACCCTGGAAATCAAAATTGCGCCGTAAATCAGAAAACTCAAATATCAAAGTAAAGAAAGTGCCAAAGTAACAATAGTCTAAGCAACTTACATAACTCCCAGCCCTTCCCCGGGGGCTGGGAGGGGGTTTCAACCCCGGAAGCATAGTTATTTTGCATTTGGACTATTTTGAACAAAATGGCTATCTTAAAGTTTTGACCAGATACCTTTGGGGATAAGGGGGTGGGGGTGGGCTGGTTGCCCTTTCACCAGCCCATCACTTTTGAATCTTAAAAAGGAACTAGAATTTTCAATTTCCCATGAATGAACCCCCTTCAAAGTTAATACAACCACCCCTTCCACAAAAACCTTAGACGTCAACATGGACAACTTGCAAAAGTTACAAACCTTGCCCGGGAGCGTTGGAGGATTTTTCCACCCCTAAGCTATAGTTAATTGAATTTTAGACCATTGTCAACAAAACAGCCATTTCAAAGTTTTAATGAGAATCATTTGGGAAAAAATGTACGAGAGGGGGGGGGGCTGGTTAACCTCTGATGACTATCGATCGTAAAAACAGCAAAGGAAATTTCGATTTTCAATCGAATGAGCCTCATCCAAAGTTTATACGACCACGCCTTCCATAAAAACTGTATATGTTAACGATGGCTGACTAGCATAATTTATAACCCTTTCCCCGAGGGCTGGAGGCGGGGATTTCCAACCCGGAACCTTAGTTATTTTACATTTGGACGATTTGAAAAAAATGACCATCTCATAATTTCGATCCGATACATCTGGGGAAAAGAGGCAATGGGAGGGGGCTAGTTGCCCTCCAATCACTTCTGACTCTTAAAAAGGAACTAGAACTTTTAATTTTCAATCAAATAAGCTTCCTCCAAAGCTGATATAATAACCACTTCAATAAAATCTGATATGCTCCTAAGGCTTAACTTACAGCCCTTGTTCCGGCCTCTGGGGATTGTGCCAATCCCCAAGGCATTATTATATGATCTTTGGATTATTTTGGAAAAATGGCTATCTCAAAAGTTGGATTGGATGTATTTGGGGAAAAGAGGGCGTGGAGGGGACCTATTTGCTCTCTGATCACTTTCGACTATTTAAAAGGAAAATAAAACTTTCAATGTCCAATCAAATGAGCCTTGTCCAAAATTTTATACGGCCACCTTTTCCATAAAAACTTTATATACCTCCGGGGCATAGCTGACAACCCTTGCCCCAGGGCTCTGGAGGCTTTATCAGCCCCAAAAGCCTTGTTATATAATCTTTGGACCAAATTGAACACAATGGCTTTCTCAAATTTTCGATCAGATACATTTGGGGGAAGGGGGGCCTAAGGGAGTTTGTTGCCTTCTGATCACTTTTGGCTCTTAAAATGATGAATTAGAACTTAAATTTCCAATCAAATGAGCTTCCTCCACAGTTTATACGCCGTTCCCTTCCATAAAACCGTATATGCCCCGGGGAATAACCTAAAACCCTTGACCTCGGGCTTTGTGGGGCTGTGTCAACCCCAAATGCATTGTTGTATGATATATGGACTATTTTGAACAAAATGGCCATCTTAAAATTTGTACGGAATTGACTTGGGGAAAAGGGACGTTTCGGAAGGGCTAGTTGCCCTCCGATAACTTTTGACTCTTAAAATGGAACTAGAACTTTCAATTTCTAATCAAATAAACCCCCTCCGGAATTTATACCCACTCCTTCCATAAAAACCTTATATGACTCTGGGGCATAACTTACAACAATTGCGCCCGGGCTATGGGAGGGATGGTTGTTAACCCCGTAGATTTTGTTATATGATTTTTGATCCCTATTGGACAAAATGACTGTCTCAAAAATTCGATCGGATGCATTTGAGAAAAGGAGGGCAGGGAGGGAAAGGATAGCTGCCCTCCGGTTCCTTTTGACTCTTAAAAAAGGAACTATAACTTCCAATTTCCAATCGAAGAGCCCCCTTCAAAGTTTATAGGATCACACCATTCATATGAAGTGCCTCTAAAAAAAAAAATAATAAAAACTATGAAGCCTTATAACCTTTACTATAGGCAACACTATCTGATACCTTTCTTATGCAAACTGAAATTTTCCCGAGTGCGCTCAAAATTATTTCATAAAAGTACTTTTGATGTTCGTTGACTATATTACTGGAGTGAAAAAAAATTTCAGTTATCAGCTGTAATCACAGTCAGGTATTTTCCACAGACAGAAGCATGAAACACTGAAGCTTTTGGATTCATTAGCAAAGAATTTTATGCATGGGTTATGAGATAAGATTTATTCCTGAAGAAAAAAAAACAGTGACCACAAGTCCTGACGGACTGGTCAGGAAAGAAAATATTATATTGTCAAAATGGTTGTCAAAAATGTCGTCAGACATTTCAGAAACTGCGAGACAAATGTCAGAAACTGAACAAACCTGCTCATTTTCTCGACGTAACCGACGAGACATATAAAACACAGGTTTGCAGCAAAAGAGCAACTGACATGATAAGTGACTTTGAACTGGGGTGTCTTGAAGTTTAAAAATATCATTGGCATAAAGCGCATTAAGCACTTTAACAATATCAGCAAAATCTAAATCTAGGCGAGTTTTACTTTCCCCGTTGATTTCGTATTCTCACATAAGCCTACTTCTGTTGTTCTCCTTAGGACAAAGTCCATCAAAATGATCCACAGAAATGGGGATAAGACGCAAGTCTACTTAACTCCTGAATTAATGATAAACCAGCCAATAGCCTCATTTTCTATCTTAACTGCAGAAAAGTTATTCTCGTACATAGCACTAATCACTTTAATGTATCTATATGGCATACCATACAAGGATAGGACCTTCACTAAAGCTCTTCTATCAGCTGAATCAAACGCTTGCTCATAATCTATAAAACTGAGAACTAAGGGGGTTTGATGACTTGGGTTTGATAACAGTACTTATTTCTAGGCAAGTTTCATCTTTTCGTGATGAAACTATTCTTTTGTTTCACTTTATTAGAAATATAGTGATAATATTTGATAATAAATCAAAATTGTACTGTTATCAAAAACTGATTGTCCTCGAATCTAGTCTATACAAAACAGGCCTAGATTGGCCTGGACAAATCATGGCAGGTTAAGTAAGCTAGATCAAATTAAGCTAGCTCTGGTGACTGTTGCCAGAATTGCCAAAAAGGAAAATTTGCCGCAAGGCACGGAGCTAAAAAAATTAACGAAAAAGCTATAGACAATTCGCCGAATAAAAACGGAATAAAAATCCTTTAAGTGCTTTATTTGCGTCATTCGCTTGATCCTAGTCCTTCCGTGAAGCTCTAGTATATTTTGACTTGAAACAAACCGAAGAGCATAATCACCAATACTATTGAAACTGGTTCCGCCAAGCAAATGGTTCCATCTTATTCGTATATGTTTTTACAAGTCTCCCTCATTAAGTCTACTTCTTCGAATAAAGTCTTCAGGATTCATAAACGTCTCCAGATTTTTTCCTTTTATCGGTCGCGAAGTCGGTTTGTTATGGTTGAAGACTAGTAATTATTGTTGTTGTTTTTTTTCGGGGGAGGGGGGGAGGGGGGGGACAAAATGCTGACAACAAAAATAAGTTTATTTCGAAAGAGGGGTAGATTTATTTTACCCCCCGATTTTAAGATGAAAATCCCATCCCTTTACCCGAATAAGGAGATATTTGCTGCGCAAAATGTAGACAAAACAAAAAAGGGGATTCTCGCGTAATATTACAAAAACTTCAAGAGAGAAATCCTCTTCCTTCCTACGTACAAGTATGCCCCAAGAGTATCTTACGATCATCTCGATATTTGGTATATCTTTTCAAAAACCTCGTAACATTTTAGTTCCAGGGTTGCCGTCGGGGAAATGGGAAACAAGAATACGTTCAAGAAGTAACCCAAAAAGAGCATTTCAAAATTGAAAGCAGAAAGCCTTGACAGTCACTCCAAGACTGTTTGTACTTTGATCATTGACTGTTGAATCCTAGGTTAGCTCAACTGTCTTCAGCAAAGAAAAAAGGGTCTAATTTCACACGAAAAACTTTCAGATGTTTAATGTGAGGGATTTATTATGTATGTCTAAGAACACTAATACAAATGGGTACGACCACGAGAGGGGGATCGTTTGGACCAATCATTGGAGATCTCATGGGGAGTTCCCTCGATACGTCACCATTTTCTCAGTATATTATTAAGTATCGTTTGAAAAATTTTTATGTTATTGCTTCTGTCATGCCTTGTTTTCATAAATATTTCTCTCGCAGAAGGAGGAGGGGTAACCCTTGACGAAATATGATTCAGTCAAAAGTTATAAGCATTTGAAGTGTATACAAAATAACCTAGTTTACACTGGTAGGGGAAATCCAAATGTTTGCAGAGACCAGAAAAATGTTTATTTATTGATCTACGCACATTTTGTACATAATTTTTTGATCAATGTATATCCTTTATATTTCTTGCGGAATTCAACTATCCAACGTTGCCCAGGGATTATTGTTCAAATTTTCAGAGCACATTTTTAATAGGACAGTTTCCAGAATTTAACTTCCAACTGGAGCACATTTCAACCAAAATTTCAGACTATCTTAGATACATATTTATCCTTCGTTCTTCATGCGGAATCCGAATATTCCACGTTGCATAGGGATTATCACTGGAATCTTAAGAGACCCTTTCCTGGAAGAGCTTCCGAAATTTTAATGACAACGAAATCCTTAGAAAAGGCTAAATACTTTGAATCTACATAAAAATGAAGCATATTTCGTCTAAACATTTTGTAGAGACAAGCTCCAGACCCATTATAAATACTGATATGCCGATTTCGGGCATTTTGGACTGGCCGATTGGCTGCCTTAAACTTCTAAGATACTTGGGAAAAAATTCCTTTGATCTGATAGAGGTGCACAAACGTCCAATCCTTGGGAAAGGAGAAGAGGTCAGAAAAGTTGTTCTTGGAGAGTGCATTATTCATTTAATAATAAAAAAAATCAAATATACATTTTTAATTTTGTTAAGAATTATAGGCCAACATATAAGAAAATCAGTATATTGTGTTAATACTGATGAACACAAAATACTGACCCCTTAAGGGTACGAAAACTCTTAAGGATATAAGATGTTTTTATTTTTGTTTTAGGCAAGTGTTCTAAGTTACTATACTTTAGTAAGACTAAAATAAAACTTAATTATAATAAATGCTTCCCTTGTCTGTATGTCTCATATTCTACACAATAAAAGGAGCTAAAAAGAATAGCATCCGACAGAAAAAAAAGTCAGACATGGACTTAATCAAAAACAGGTTTTCCACAATCTTACAGTTGAGATAAGGGCTTAGTATCAGGCTTCTTTCTCTTTTTTCCAGTAGGGGACAAAGACCCATTACTCATGGTCCTCCTGGTGCGAAAATAACTTCATCTGAACTTCAACTGTCACAACAAAGCCTAGAAAAGAAAAGGGGGAGATTTACATACTACTGTGAGAGTCTGTTTCTCTTCAGGTTACAAGATAATGGGAACCGCACATCCTACAAATTAAAAATACTCGACTCTGGTGAGGAAATCAACTTGTCGGCCTCATAGGCCATTTTGAAGACGTCTACTTTTTACTTTTTTAAGACTGTACAGTCAAAGCATTTAATTCATTTTTTAAATTAGACTTTCATTGGGATATTCCCTGAAAATAAGGATTAACACCCCAAAGTAAATTATTTGGTCACAGAACATTTTAGCCAATTTGACTCAGCGCATGCTTAAATGTAATTAGGTAATTATAACATCTGCACTATCTAAACCCGGCATATGCATTAAATTTCTTTCACGGGGGGGGGGGGGGAAATAAAAAAATGATAATTTGAACAAGAGGTGACAAGAAGCTAGAGAAAAATTAGGACTTCAGGGAGGGGGGAGTACCCCTTTACGCAACTGTCTGATCTTAACCTCAATAAATCTTAACTTTGTACCTACGCCTAAAAGTAAAACACTTTAGCAAACACTATATAATCCTGTGTTTTTTTTTTTTTTTTTGCAGCCAAATTTTTTGCACATTAAAACAAACAGCAGAAATATATATTCTCTATGAATATTCTAAATGGCGCGTTTTATTAAGTTAGCTAATTCGGCCTCTGTATGGTTACATCAACCCTCAATATTAATCTTGTTTAAACTTAAGCAACAGCCATTCAATAATTCAGTAGCCTAGGCCATTATAAACAGATTAAACAGGGTATATACAAAAAAAAGTTTAACGGCTGTTTAGTAAGAGGTACAGGGGAAACATAGGACAGATCACCGAGAGTGGATCAGGGGACTTTTCCTAGGGAGGAAAAAAAAAATGAATTTCAGGTGACTATTTTTCAAATACTCCAGCCTCATCCCTCAGCGCATTTCGCAATATGTATGTGTAACAGGTACAAACCATGTTTATTTACTGCATGTCGGATATAATAAGGTTGATAGGGAGGAGGAGTGTTATTTTTGCCAAAATGAGCATATCTAAACCGAGGTAAAATTAGACTGCCGAACGGGTTGGTATGGTAAGCATCTTCGTATTTCAGATCCAAGGCACCGCACTAGCATGCAGGGGCGTCGTTTGGGGTGGCAAGGGGGGGGGGCAGTTGCCCCCCAATAATGCGGAGGAAAAAAATATTATACATCTCCTGCCGTTTGACTATCCAGATATGGACCCCTCTTGCCCCCCCCCCCAATAAAAATTCTGGAGGTTCGCCCCTGCTAGCATGTCTAAAAGCTTAAACCTCATGTCTTAAAGTTATTTTTGTTTCCGGCCACTACCTATGGATGGCGTGGTCATAGGAACTTATGAAGGAGCTCCTTCAATCGGAAATCGAAAATTTTAGATAGGCTTGAAGAAGGATAAGGACTGATAGAAAGGAGAAAGGACTTGTACAAGAATTACCTTAGTGATAGATCATGTGAAAACAAAAGGAATGTAAAGAAAGTGTAGAAAACATTAAAATATGAACTAAGGAGGTGTGAAGTGGAGGAAATGGATAAAATTGCCGAGGATCTGGAAGATGCAGCTAGACGGCATAATAGTAAAATATTGTACTGGCATTATAACAAATTGAGAGGCAGTAGTCAATGCGGACTTGGCCCAGTTAAAGATAGGAATGGGGCCGCAATTAGCGATAAGGAAAAAACTAAAGAGAGATGGGCCGAACATTTTGAGAATTTGCTTAACCAAGATGGAGTTGAAGGAAGAGATATAGAGGAAAATGAAAAAGTTTGTGGTACCTTGGATGTGAAGGAAGATTTGTTTTATGAGGAGGAATTAGCGAAAGTAGTAAAAGGACTAAAAAATAATAAGGCTCCAGGTGCTGCTAGGGTGGAAAATGAGCTTCTTAAATATGGTGGCTCTGAGGTTAGAAATAAGTTACTGAAGAATATGAATATGATTTTTGAAAAAGAGGAAGTACCTAACGATTTTAGGAAAACCTTAATTAAGCCACTTTATAAGAAAGGTGATAAAAGTGAGTGTGGTAATTATCGAGGGATTAGTCTGGTCTCTGTAGGTAGTAAATTACTCAGTAATATGATACTTTTTAGACTGAGAGATGCCGTAGACAAAGCTTTAAGAGAAGAACAGTGCGGTTTTAGAAAAGGTAGAGGATGTGTCGACCGAATTTTCACTCTTAAGTTAATAATTGACAAGTGCCTGAGTTTTCAAACACCTTTGGTCCTCAGTTTTACAGATTATGAGCAAGCATTCGATTCTGTTGATAAAAGAGCTTTGGTAAAGGTTTTATCCTTGTATGGTATACCAGACAAATACATTAATGTGATTAGTGCTATGTACGAGTATACCATTGCTGCGGTTAATGTAGGAAATGAGGTTAGCAGCTGGTTTTGTATTAAATCAGGAGTTAAGCAGGGTTGTGTTCTATCCCCTTTTATATGGATTATTTTGATGGACTTTGTCTTAAGGAGCACAGGAAAGGCAATGGGAGACCAGGGAATCAAATAGGAAGGAAAAAGTCTCCTGGACTTAGATTATGCTGATGATTTAAGCATCATAGATGAAAGTTTGAGCAAAACGAATGAAGTTTTAGAAGTTTTGCGAGTTCAGGGTGCTAGAATAGGTTTGAAAATTAATGTTAAGAAGACTAAGTCACTAAGGCTAGGAATAAGTGAAGACGAAAAGGTGAAGTTGGGTAATGAAAGATTGATCTGTTGGACAGCTTCACTTACCTTGGTAGTAGTATTAGTAAAGATAGTGGGAGCAGTGAAGATGTCAAAAGTAGAATAGCCAAGGCTCAGGGTGTTTTTTCACAGTTAAAAAAAAGTTTGGAAGAATAGGAAGATAAGTCTGCAAACCAAGATTAGAATATTAGAAGCTACAGTGATGACAGTGGTCAAATATGGCTTTGAAGCATGGGCGCTCCAAAAAGCGGATGAAGATTTGCTAGATGTTTTCCAGAGAAATTGCTTAAGGATTGTTCTGGGTACCCGGCTGACTGACCGTATTTCAAACAATAGGCTGTACGAAAAATGTGGTTCAATACCGCTCTCTAGGGCTATAATGAAAGAAAGGTAAAGATGGCTAGGGCACGTTGTGCGGATGAAGCATGACAGATTGCCAAAGATTGTTCTTTTCGGCCAACCGTCTAGGGCTAAACGGAAAGCAGTTCGTCCTCGTCTGGGGTGGGAGGACGTCATAAAGAAAGATTTAAAAGAAATGGGAACTTCATGGGAGGGTGTAAAAAGGGAGGCTTTGAATAGATTGGGATGGAGGAGGAGCGTGCGTAGCTGTGTTGGCCTCAGGCGGCTTGGTGCTGCGGTGAGTTGTTAGTAGTAGTAGTAGTTGAAGAAGGATCACAGGAGGGGGGAGGAATAAAAATGTTTTCCTTCTGATCCACCTAAAAGTTTTTGCAATATAATCCCACTATGGGACTTAGAATCTACTCACTGATAACTAGCAAGGTAAATCGAAAACGCTTCGCGGCCTCAAATTATCAAAATGGCGTACATCTCTAGAACGGTTCGATAAATGGATTTCGAATTTTCAAAAATGTCGGAGAGGCCAAGTAGACCTCATTTGTTTACTCGGAGGGAGGAGATAAAGGAGGGGCAATGAATTCTTCGTCTCCGATCCTTCTAACAGTGTTGCACTATGAGCCCGGTGGGCCTCATGTGCACAGAGAAGTCGTCAGGGAAATCCATTGACACTACGTAAATCCAAATAATTCAATTAGTGTATCTGCAATACCTCAAGAAAGATTTCCAGGACTAAGACGAAACTTCCAGGAGGTTTTGGGATAAGATAAGGGAACTTCAAAATTTGTTTGTTGAAAGGGGTTGAGGAGTGGGGCAAAAATTTCCCAATTTTTGATCCTCCGATGAACCCAAATTTCTTGCAACATGTGCCCCTGCGGGATCTTTTATTCACGGTGAAGTAGCAAGGTAAATCAGAAGACTTTGTGTTTGAGGGGGAGGATGAGAGATCAAAACAATTTTAGTATCAAATATTGTGATCGCCCAAAAAGGACCAACAATTTTTTTCTGAAAAACATATATGCGTCGTAAAAATTTCTGTTTTTATGTTTTTAAATTTGAACACATTCATAAAAACTTATATGCGTAGATGTCCAGGACAAGGAGACCACAATGCATAGAAAAAAAACTTGGAAGACGATCTTGTTTTGCTCGAAAATGGGCCAAAAACTTTTGTCCAGATCAAAAAGATTTTTTAGACTTCGGATGTTTTTGATCATCCCAGACAAAAGACTTAAAGATTAGTGACGCCTAAAAATTGGGCCATAAATTCTGTATTTCCAATTGGCTTGACAATTACATTCCTAAAGTCCCGGGGCAGGTGTACTCACATGTAGAAAAAATTATTTAATTTTAAATGTATAAATTTGTCACGCCCAATAGTGGACCTAAAATCCGTATCTAATAGGTGGGGAAATGGTCCCGAAATTTGCATCTGAAAACTTTTATCTAACAGGCTTAAAACTTGAGAACATGTAGACAGGGCTAGCTAGGCCTCAATAAAGACAAAAAGACACTGAAATAGTTCGTTGTGTCGATATGTGACACCTGAAACTGGCTAAAAAACGCTGGACCAAAGGAGGTCCTCTCGAACCAATGAATAAAGAAAATAAGTTGAACAGATTTGGTTCCGTCGATTTGCGATATAGGAATATAAACTTACAGGAATGAAACTTACAGGACACGTAGACCTTAACAAAAAAAACTATTGAAACAAAATTTGGTTGTATTGAATCATGACATAGAAATTTTGATGAATTTTTCAACAATAAACAATAACTTTCTCAAGTTTAAGGTATATTTTTGTAGCAGTATCAGAAATGCAGGTAGGCCTTCAATTTTTGGAAGTTTTCACCGTCCCTTCAAATTTTCTTAACCCTTTTGATGATAACCTTTTTCTCTCCCTTTTTCTCTTTTATTGATGGGCCAGGACCCATGGAAAGTCGGTCGTATTATTCAGCTGTTTTATTTCCAAAGCAAGAACATGAGTTGCAAATGATAATCAGCAAAATTAAAGTAAAATAAAACCAGAACGGGCAGCTATAAATGACAACAGTGCAAGAATAGAACATGAAAAAAGATTTGAAGAAAGAAGAAGAAGAAAACAAAAAAGAATAGGCATACATGAAAAAAGATCATCAGCCAATGTATTGAAACTTTGAAAAGAAGACTTAAAAAAATTTAAAAATAGTGAGATCAAAAAACTAA